>JAULBZ010004657.1:0-14450 GCA_032360805.1 Neoturris breviconis | reverse complement strand
TAAGAAAACTATTGAAGGATCCGACAGTAAACAATAGAAAACCCCCCGAAAATAACATTGTAATTACAATTGATGATAAGGATGATTAAATATTCTTCTAACCAGTTAGGGTCAATATTACGATCTAAAAACGTTATGCCATCGAATCTGGCAGTTTTAGAATTTTTTTCACGAGAAGAAATTTCCGCGAATGGCTGACCTTTGGACATTTCGCGAGAAGAAGTTTTCGCGAATTGGCACTACATTTCGCGAAATTTCACGAATTCGCGAAAATTACTTCACTTAAGGTAAATAAATGATCTAAAAGATCTATATATATATATATATTTAACAGAATTATATTTCTGCTGTTTCGACGTTTTTATATCAGCTAACAACTTTTCATATTGTTATGTATACAGTATTGTATTGTTCATCCATTTGTAATCAAAGGAGAATACCGATGCCGTTGATGAAATTACCTCTGGTAGAGAAGATATATGTGTAACTTACCCCTAACTGCAGGAGCTTATAGATAATGTTATTTCATTTTTTGTTACTCCAAAGTCTGCCCGTTTTGTATTTGCAGTGGTTCTAGACTTAGATGTACAGTACAATCCTGTTAACTCGGACCCTCAGGGGGGACAGGAAATTTGTCTGACGTAACGAATGTCCGAGATCCGAAGTCTCGATAACTCGGACTTTCTTGAAAAGTACGACTTATCGGGATTTTTCTTTCATCCATCCCGAAAGCGTTTGTTTAGGAATGCTGTGTTTACGAGAAACTGCAGCACAGCTTTCGCCTTTCTCGATTTCTTTTAAAATTTCATACTTTTCAACAATCGTACGCGATTGTACTTTACGTTTCTCTCCGCTGCGTGACGCCATGTTGAACGCTCTCAGGAAATCGTGTGATTTTAATAAAATTTGCAAGAATTCGATTTCCAATTCGAATCATTTGACATACGGTTTTTAGAAAGTTCGAGTTAACTTTAGGTTTTTTCGCTTAAGGGACCGAGAAAAATGGTACGACTTAGCGAATGTCCGAGTTATCCGGGGTACGACTTAGGCGGAGTATTTTGGCTTGATTAGGGTCGTCAAATCCAAGGGAGACTAGAAATCCGTACGACTAAGCGAATGTCCGAGTAACCCAGGGTCCGAGTTAACGGGATTGTACTGTATTGATAAAGAAATCATTATTTGCGTTCGAAGAATCTTGGTGCGTCCAATTTTTGTGTGATAAAAAGGCCTTAACTACGCTTATACAAACATTATCACTCATAAAAAACGTTTTTTAGTTTTTCAAAGGTTTCGTGCTATCTTAAGAGCAGTAAAATTAACACGTATTTTCAAAATCTGTGATAATTTTCTAGTGCCTTAAATTCCAAGAATAAATAAGACAGGCAGTGGACACTTAATGGGGACCTACTATATAATAAAATAATTATAAAACAACTAGAAGTACGTGGTTGTAGTGTTAAAAAATCAACAAAAGTACAATGAATAATGTAAAAACATTAGTTTTGCCTCCTTTTTTTTTGATTTACTCTTATTCGAAGATAAACATGTATCACAAAAACAAAACAAATTAACTTTCTTCAAAATGAATGGTTTATATATTGTCCTGTTTAAGGTGAACATTACGCAAAAGTTTTATTGCTCAATCACTGTCCAAAACATGCTTTTCCTTACTGTTTTCTTTTTCTATTGCTCTTTTGCACTCATTTGCTTCAAGTGAGTACTAAGTTTTAAAGATGATGTTTTGATGCAGCGCTCAGATTGTGACTAGGTCAGATACTTGTGTATCCTCTCTAACTGTAGATAAGCATTATATAGACTTTAAAGTTGAGTAATCACTTGTATTAAATTGTATAAGTTAAAAATAAATTTGTGATGTCGTATGTGAGTAATGAGGAGATGCTGACATTATTTCCTTTAATAAGTCGGAGAATATAACAAACAAACTGTCCAATATTGGCATTACAGTATAATGCTATAACAAAGGCAAAAGAAAAACTATCCTAATATTTTTTCTTAAAATTTTGGAGCTACTCTCTCTCTCCGGACACCCGTAAAGTTTTTTGCTGACCTTACTGTTATGATTGAAACATCAGTGCCAAAACTTCAGACACATTGGTAGTCTAATAGCTAATCAACTGTATCAATTAACAGCTAATTACCTGTATACATATAGCTGTAGTAAAAACCTTTTGGCAAAGTATGATGTTCCAATAATGAGTATTTATAGAACCATTAGCAAATAAAGAATAAAAAAATGAACTGTAATTTAAAAACATGACAACACAAATATCTTTAACAGTATAAAAAATATGACCAGTAATTTACAGACCAAACCTGCTTTTAAAAAAAATTAAAAACCAGCTTTCGTTATATTGAAAACTCTTTCTTGTGTTTTCACCTCAAGATCCTCTACTATAAATATTGCTATTGGAAATGAAATTTTCGAAAAAGGCACTAATTTTATGATACGATATAAAGTTTCATGAGATGAGATTAGTTTGTTGGATTAAAGGTGATAAAATACGGAACTTAAAATTTTTAACAGGATGGGACACTGATTTCAAATTCTGAAAAATCTTTCTTACAAACTCAGTATAAAAGCAAATGATTTGGTGTCAGTAAAATTGTCAACAAAATGTATAAAATGTGCTAAATCATCTAGTTCGCTTTCTTTTTGAAAGAAAGATTTTTTAGGATTCCATGTCAGTGGCCCATAAAGGATGCCGTCACATAAAGGGCGAACCCTCTTTAGCTTTGTTAAGTTAAGTATGTACTTTCTTTTTGTGATATGATCTTCCTGAACGAGAGTTAAAAGTTGCATCACATTCAGGACAGGAATAAGGTCTTTTTTTCCTTTGACGGTGAAAGGCCAACTGATGATTCCCAGGAGTAACGTGATCAACTTTATTGCAGCTTTGTTTTTTATGTCTTGTCAAGTTAGATGAATACTTAAACTGCTTCTTACAGGAACTGCAAATCAAAGGTGGTGCATTATGCTGACTTCTTAGGTGGTTTTGAAGATATGTGTTACTTAGGAACTGTCTTTTGCAATCAATGCAGTAATAGTTGTTGTTGTCGTCGTCCATGCCACTTTCATCTTTGTGTTGCAAAAATGTATGGCCTTTTAGACCTTCTTTTGAAGTGTATTGCTTGCTACAGAAACTACATCTGTACGCAGTGCATTTCTTTCTATTCTTTATTTTATTTAAAAGTTGATTTTTGTGTTCTTGCACGTGTTTGTTCATTTCTTTGGATGCAATTTGCACCCGACAAACCATACAGTAAGTCATCATCAGATCATGCACAATTATCACTGATGATTCCACTAGTAGGCTACGATGTTGAACAAGGAGTTGTTTAAAATCAATCCGTTTGATGATTAAATATTTGCTTTTTGATACCAGTTTTTTCCAATAATTTTACTGTTTGTTTTGGTTTTCAACATTTTTATCTAAATATAAAAAAAGCAAATAACAAATAGATAACACTTAGCTTAACTTAACTTGCATCAATTTCTTTATACATGCAGAAAATATCTAATGAAGAAAATACTGAATCAAATGCCGTGCTCTTTGTTTAGCTGTTTCCACTATTTACTAACACTTAGCATTATATAGAATGTATACTTGATATAGAGAAGAGTTCAAATTCAAAGTGTAGACAATACATTAAATCAAACATGAATAAAAATAACAAAATAAAAGCATTGCTAACAAGATATTCCTTTGCAATCGGGTTGAATATACAATGTCCATTTTTACTCTGCAAAAGCCAAAACAATTGAGGTAAATATTAAACATGTTCGCTATTCATAATTAGATAATATACAAAATCAATACTAATTTATTACTGTCAGGTAGGGCTTAAAATAACCCCCTATCCTCACTGTTGAGGAAATACTTTTCAGAGCATTTTCAGCCTATTTAAAAGAACATTTAAAAACACTATGAAAAGTTTTTCCTCTGTACTGTAGTGGAAGATCAGCCCTTATTTTAAGTCTTGGTTAGGTTGTCAAATGTCTTAAACATTTGCACTGTCATTTTTTCACACACGTCATCTTCTTTAACATATTTACATTATTCGAAATGTGGATCATAGATTACAACAATATTTATGGAGTACAATCCAACGGGGGTACAATCAAAAGGGATCTCCTTACCACAAGAAAAATTTTTAATGAGCGCCACGGCTTGAATGAACTCCCCCACCCCCTGAAATGAGCGCCTCTCCTAAAAAGTACAAATTTAAATGAGCCCAGCGCTCATTCAGATAATTACGGTCTCGATGGACTTAAGGTTCGATAACTGCAAAGTTCCGAATATAACTCGCTAAACTCGCCATATTACCTCGCGCTGCTTAATATCTGGTCTGTAAAATTAACTCACGAAAATATGCCACGTCTACTGAAAATAAGTATCTCCTCCCGCCTGGTTAGGTTAGATCAAATGGCGAAAACAGAGACATCCTTCTTTTTTTCTTTTTATTCTTGTTCCTCACTTATCATCCCGTAATTTTTGCTGCTCTCTACATAGGTTGTATTTCCTCAAAGTGTTTATTTTTCTGCTGACTATAATATCTCTAAGCGCGATCATTTATGTTTCTATGTTTAGTTTTTTAGATTAGCTAGCTAGCCAGCTTGTAGCTAGCTCTAGCTAGCTAGCCAAGTCTATTATTTCTTAAAAGTATAAGCATTTCTTAGTAAGTATAGATATTTAGACTTAGAATTTTAGACTAGTAAATAGTAAATAGCTTTTCACAAAGTTTCAGCTAGGTTAAAATATAAACATTCAAATTCTTGCATGCATGTAACTTGGTTGTACTCCTGGATATTGTATTAAGACACAGACACAGAGGTATTGGGCATAATGCTTTGGGGTAATATAGATCCCAATCAAAGCAAGGGTTCAGTTGTCTTCACCTCACCATATACTAAAGTGCATGAATTTCCACTTGTCCTTCTCCTGTTTATATTTGGGGAGCAAGAATAATTAAACGTGATTGGTTGTTAGTTAATTATTCTTTTGTTTTTTCTTTCCTGTTCTGTCATGAGAAGACGGACAAGTTGAATTCAGTTCAGCTTTGTGAAGAAACAGAAAGGGAACAGGAAAAGTCTTGAGCCAATCAGATATATACTGTTTTCCTTTCTCGTTCCTAGTTGACACACAGGACAAGTGGAAATCCAGCTTAAGATACGTGGAAAATGCTACAGAGTAACTGATTATTGTTTCTTAACTATATAGGTTGGTCATTGTTACTCCAATGGTATATACATATCAAATATATTATCGTATTACCTCATTCTGTTTCACTTGCTTTTGCTGGAGATATTTAATCAAAATAAATCAGGCATCACAATTGAGCGTACGTATATGTAGATTACATTGGCAACAACTGAAATGAAAGTTTATTCAAGGTGTATCACCATAGTACCTCTGATGGATCAATCTGGAGAAAAATACTTGATGATACACTGGTCCCTTCAAAAAATTATGGTGAGTTACTGTAAAAACATTTTATACTGTATACATATCCTGACAATATGTGATCAATTGAAGTTACATGTATGCAAGAAATTTTGTCTAAAAGCTTCGAACTGAACATAGAGCAAAGTGGAAAAATTCATTTATATATATCCTAGTTATACATAATATAGTGTTACAGTATACAGTAGTTTAGAAAAAGAAGTTATATATATAGCTAGTTATAAAAATACATATGGACCCATGGTTTGATGAAATATGTTTGTGAAATCCTACACATATGGTCCATCCATTTGTTCCCCTTTTTGTGTACAGGATAATCGATAAAGTACGTACTGTTTAATCGTACATCTTTTATATATGCATATATTGTTTTTAAATGACAAATTTTGAAAAGCGTACGGTGGAATGAGATGACATTTTGCATAACATATGCACTTCATCGGTGCTCCTACACAACTGTAAAATAAAATAAATTGTATATATTTACTATATATACAACATATAATATATATAATAAGTATATTTCTAAATATAAACCAATATTTTTAAAATTTTAGCCTATATTTCTATTCTATGACACCTTCAATGAAAGAAAGGACATATATTTTTATAGTTAAATTACTTTTTCACTGGAATCACTTAGATTTGCGAAGTTTGGTAATTTTGCGGGTAAAATGTTGCAGAAATGAAATTTAATGAACAAGTCACTAAAATATTTGAAGTTGTTGTGAATAAAATCCTATATGCACAGCAGGTATATATAGTTTCAAAAATTACCGACACAAAATATATATTGACCATAACATTCAAAACAATCGAATAAGTATATGTGTTCGAATTTAAACTACCGAAATGTGATATAGAGTACTTATTCTATATTATTATCTTTAAAATTTCTAACAACCGTCTCAGACACTAATTTGGTCATTTACGGTATATAATGTAAAACAAAACTTCTATTTTCATAAATTAAATTCTTTACTCAAAAGTTTGAGGCATTTCAATTTTGACAGCAAACTATCATGAAGCTCTTTGCTTTTTATGTCGGAAGGTCTAGTGCTCAAAGATGCGTTTAGATTTAGCTGTATCAATTCAAAGTTTTTTAATTCATTTTTGAGAGTTTCTTTTTTATTTTTTAATTTTACTTCCAGTTTCGCCACAATTTTTTCATATTCTGCTCGAGTATGTTTATCTGCACGTATTTTCATTTTTTTTCTTAATTTATCAAAATCTGTGATGATTTGCATATCTTTTTCAAATATTTTGCAAAGGATTTCTGATGTTTTGGATAAGGTAAATTCATTTTTCACGTTGATGGAGATAATGTTTGATTCTTTTGCTGATTGAATTTTTGACATGGGGATGTACATTTCTTTTTTGGATTGAACTTTTGAAATGGGAGTTGATGAGAGACATAATTTTGTATTTAACGTGGATGGAATACTATCATTTATGGTAACAGATGTCAGTGAATTACTTTCATAAAGGTTGCAAGTGTTAGGTGAAGGTGTTATGACACTGATGTCTTCAATGCTCATGGTATTAAGAAGAGTAGAATTATTATCGGTGGTACTTTGAGAGGAGATACTGTTGGATCCATGGTTAAAAAAGTCAATATTCCTGCTTACTGAATCTGATAAATTTTTTGTTGTTGTGGAAGATATTTGATCAGGAGCTACTAAGTTGATATCTGATGCTATACTATAATTTTGAAAATAATTTAGAGTTTTTAATACCAGGATTTGATGGAGAGAATTGGATTCATCGTATATTTTAATTTTGTATGCTGGGATGAGTTCGTCCTTATTTTCTAAACAAAGCTGCCAACAATTATGAATGTATTTAATTTCATCACTGATTGAAGAAGATCTAAAGTGGTGCATTCTTTTAGTAGTTTGTATACCTTCAGGGAAATAGTGATCATGAAATTCGATGCCATATTTTGTTTCTTTCCACCAAACGTTTTTTTCCAGCAGGTAGTCAGCTTGGTTTTCTAAAAGACATTGATATTCATAGGGGTAATTTTGTATCCAATGAAATGAAATTATATTATTACAAAGACTGGATTTGATTGGATGATATAGCTTATGTAGATTGGATTCTTTTTTTGTAGATATTGGTTGTCCATTTTTTAATAATTTTCTTGCTTGATGTCTAATGATGGCGTTTGTGATTATATTGTCAGGATGATGATTGGACGCATTATTTGAATTAGTTTTTATCTCATTAAATGTTGCTTCCTCTTTCTCAGTATTGCATGTTCTTCCTGAAAACAGCCGATATTGTTCAGGAGCATGTCGTGTCAAGGAATGGTAGTACACACCAAACATTTTACGCTCAGTAAGCACTTTCAAGTTTTTACCATTTAAGTAAATTGATATTAGCATAGAATGAATGAATGTTATATTTATTAGTCGGAGAATATTAGTTGTGTTTCTTTCATTATCAGGCAAGTATAATATTTCTTGAATTTCAGATAATTGTTTGAAAAGTAGGAATGGAAGGTTAATGTTACTATATTCTTTTTTATTTTCATCTAGAGATAGTATAAGTAAGTGTTCAAGGTTATCATTTTTATTTTTTAATTTGCTTTTATTATTTTCCATAAACCAATTTATAAGAATTAACAGACTTTCTCTGTAATCAGATGAATTTTTAGCTTCTTTGCCATTAAAAGTTGAATCAATGATGGTTTGAAATTCTGCTTTAAATTTTTTTGGTACGTGCAAAGGCAACTCTTTATAAAGGTTTTTTATGTGGTTAGAAATGTCATGTAAGGGTTCATTAGTTATAATTTCATAGTTAAGAAGGTTAAGTGCATCTAGTGATGAAGAAGGATTGTTAAACATAAGAGCAGGAAGACGTTGAATGCCATGCATTTCATTTGCCAATTTTCTTTTAAGGTCACTTAGTGGTTCTGTTATAGAGTGCTTAACATTTCTTTCTTTTAATTCTTGATCAATTGTTATTTTGTCTAAATTATCATAAAGCTTTGTTTTGGCTCTCTGATTATTTAATCTGGATTTCGATACTGAAAATTTTTTAACTTTGTTTATCCGATCTTGAAGTGCCATAAATTGAGCATAAAGACTGGAGACAACATCACTAGAAGAATTTGATTTTATAGGACATGACCAACAGAAGAAGTGACCTCCTTTCTGTTGTCCAGCTTCAAATTGGGCAGCTGGTGCATCTCCTTTAAACATACGAACAACATCTTTTAGTTCAATTCCTGATGGTAATATTATATCTTCTTTTAAAGATAAAATGTCTTCCAATCTTATATCAGAATAGGCTAATTGTTCGTCAGTTGATGGACACCTTGCTAAAATATATAGATTTGGTTTCTCAATGATAGACTGAACGTTTACAGAAATTCCATATTTATTTAAGTATTCTTCATCTGTTAAGTAAACAGCAGGATCGTACATTGCGCAGACCATTATTAAAAGATGACTATGGTTTGAAACAGAGGAACCATCATGCCAAAACATGAGATTTCTAGTTCTTTCAAGCGGTTTTATTTTTTCTCTTAATTGATCGGTGGTAAGATTGGCATCATTTGATTTAAACTCATTTATTTTTTGTAGATATTTTATTATTTCTTCTCGAGGGGTGTTCAATATTTCTAAATTAGTATGGAGCCGCATATATTTTTCATGTTTCTCTAACATTTCATTTCTAATTCGTATAAAAGGGATCTTTCTACCTCGGATAACTATTTCTTTTGTTGTTAATTTATTATTTTCTATCGTTATTTTTTCGAATGTTTGTGGCACAATCAATTCTCCAAGTGTGTATTCATCATTATTAATTTTTTCTTTAAGTTGTTTCAATACATTCTCATTTGTTTCTTCAATAGGAAGGGAAAGCTCCGTATGATTCGCAAGATCCAATCTATAAGATAGTCATGTACTTCTAAGTTATTTTTGCATTTCATTATTTCTCAGGGTTTTTTTTTTGGTCAGACCACCAAATGAAAGGTACTGGGATACATATTTATAGCATACAGTATTATAATGAAAAACATTGTAGAAACCTAAATTTGTCTCAAATATTAGTATTCAAGCTAACAAATTCTATTTAATACAAAGTTTTTTTACTATTTTCATTTTATTTAATTTACAAAACTTGCCAAAAAATAAAACTTTAGCTCTACAGTGTTAAAAGTGTATTAAGGTTAATACTTACCTTCTACGCTTTCTGCGTATATTTGCTGTAGTTGTGTTTTGTTCGTGGCCAACCCAGGAAAGAAACCTTTCAATATCACAACCATTTAACTTAATTAGCTCTTTTATGACTTGACCAGCATTTGCAGGAGTAACACCTTAATAGAAATAGAAAAAGTTACTGGAAAAATTGATTTTCAGGATTTCCTACTTATTTATCAAATACATCTAGATGTGTTTAAATTGCTAAATTATGGACACTTGTGTGTATAAAAAGATACTTGTAGTGAGTGTGCTACAGTGGCTAGTTTATGCCATCATATTTCTAAAAAATAATAATAATTAGAAGCATATTTATATTTGACATCACATCAAATTCGATATGCAATGTTGAACTCTATTTTGTATTTTGTAATGACCGAGTTGCTTAAACTTACTTACCATTAGCATTTTTTAAATTGTACTTCCTTGCAAGATCACTGTAGTTGATGTGTTGTTGGTCTGGATAGTTTCTAACTTCATCAATACACTGATTTTTGTCCCACGTATAACTACTAATATTTCCAACATGATCATGTGTTCTCTTTGTTCCCTTTAAAAAAGATATATATGTTAATTTAAATTCTGTTTTGTATCATGCCTAAACCCAGGGTCTTAATATTTTCAACCTTAATTGTAATAATTGTCATATTTTGCACTAAACCATTTTTAGTAGATACAGTTTTAATGCATTTCATGCTACTATTATGTCTTCCATGTTCTGATATGAACTACTGCATGCAATCCACATTGGAGTTAGGATCGGTATCTACGCTTTCTTATTTGTATACATTAGACGCGAAAGGTTTCATCAAGTAAAATTTTTGTGAAAAACTTTTGAACATGTTTTGCAAGTTTGGTACAAACAGAAAAATGTACACATGTACTATCCAGAAAACTCAAAATTGGTAAATATTTCAAATCAAATTCACAAAAATATATGACTCTCAATTTTCAAGATAAAGTTTGTTTCATACAAAATTTTGAGTTGTTTTTATTATAAGAAAAATCTCCTATTTCAAATTTTCAAAGTAAGCATTTTGTTTGAAAATTTGTCAGACCAAAAGTTTTTGTGGCCAATGTACCTGTTTTATTTGTGAGATATCATTCCGTGTTCGTTCTTCAGCAGCAACTCTTGGCTCAAATCCTTTTATTAAACGCAATGTATTTCTGTTATTTAATGAAACCGGTACTCCAAATGCCCTTAAATAATAAATATATTAGTGAATGTATTCACACTGAAGTATGTATAAATTTTATTTTGATTTTACTAGCAATTATGCCAAATTAAAATACTAGCATATAAGGAGGCATATGTAGATGTTTATTACAAATGCATTAGATCCAAATAGGCTCAACGTTTAATGTAGACAAAGTATTTTTATTTTGTTGGAGACAAATACAAATAACAGTTTAAATAACAAGTTATAGTTAACAGTTAGGAAGGTAACAACATATAATACAGGGCATCAGTTATCTATATATATCATACTGTATATGCTTTGGAGATTTATTCTCTCCATTAGTTTTGCAACTAGGGTGGGCATATAAATACTCACCCACCCTAGTTGTAAAACTTTACCCGATGATAGGGTGCTTTAATTTTTGACTTTATCAGTCTATATATATATTTATTTTTTGGTCCATGTATTACAAACATATCTTCTAACTCACCTTTCTACAGAAGTTTCTTTCCACTGTTCTTTGACATTTGTAAATGCTTCCTTTATAATTTTTTTATTTTGCTTTTTGGTGGTTTTTTCATCACACTTCAATTTCTTTTTAACTTCTTTTGTAAATGAGGCACTATACTTTTCTTGAAATTCTTTGTTGTGTGTGTCTACGATTTTATTTGTAATGTCTCTTAGTATAATCTCTTTGTATAAACCAAGCCGTTGTGCTTTAGCCTTCAATTTAGCAGATTTAACAGGAAATTTGGCCAAGCCAGCTTTTAACGGAGAACTCTTAAAACATCCTTTACAATCCACTAAAGTGTGCTCGCTTTTCTTGTTGAGTTCTTCCCATTTTGTCGATGAAAATAATTTAAGAACGTGAAGTTTGTCTCCAGGGCTCTGTTTACCTAAACTCCGAATGTTTTCGATGATATTACGGCATTTTTCTGTAAATACTTTGTAGTCAATATGAAATTTATCTGTGTTTTCGAAATATTTGTTATATTTTTCATATTGAAGCTTTGCTAGCTTGCTTTTAAATAGATTTAAACCTTCAGTCGGTTCTTTTGTAAGGGAATGTTTTTGTGTTAGTATTTCATAAGTAATAACTTTTGCAAAGCCACACGATAATGGGTCTATAATTGACATATCGGACAAACCGCATGGTTGGTTATTGATTTACAATGTCATAATATTCCCGCAATTATTTCACAATTTTGGCGCTCTTATAGATACCATGTTTGTTTACGGATTTGTCGAACCTTATTGGTTAAAGCTACAATGTATTACGTAATCAAAATTACATTACAAAATGGCGAGTGTAAAATTTGACGGTCCTGAGAGAATCAAAATCGTTGAAGTGCTTCTAAAGTTTCCTTTGTTGCTCAATTTTTTAAGAGAGACTAGCTAAAAGTAAAATAGCCAAATGTTTACTAAAGGGTTGCTGAGGATTTTTCAAAAAGAGGAATGCGCCAACTAACATGAGAAAATATGTTTCTATTCCCAGAAAGTGACCAAGACTCCAAAAAACAAAGAAAATGACGGTTAATATTGTTTATATTACTTAAACTAGACACATTTTAACCATTCCTGGCTTTGATACAGATCAAACTAAGTGAAGTCTAACTTTTCTGAAGGTTTTGTTGGTTAAGGATCAAATTTCAGAGAGCAAGACTGTTTTTTCTACTCAAGTTCATGCATGGGGTTGCAACTGTCATATCGTTGCTACGAAGGAGAGTTTCTTGCTTATTTTTGATATTATTAAACTTCAGAATTTCACAGACCAGAATGTACCACTAGGTTTAACTCGAACAACTTTTTTAACTTCAAAATTACCACAGGAATATTGACATTAGCAATTAGCTTAAAATCGTGTATTTTACAGACCCAACCTTAGGTCCGTCGAGAAAAATTATGTCAAGTCACAGTGGAGGAAAGTAGTAAAATTTCATATCAAGGATAAACACCAAAATTTTACATGGCATTAGGCTTTCATGTCCTTATTAAGTTGATAAAGTTTTAGTTCAAATGTTCAAATAAACCATTGGAATACCTTTACCAAGGCATAATTATATCAAATCACTGTGGAGGAGAGTAGTGAAATTTCAAATCATAGCCTAAAGCAATGCTTAAAAATCGCTCCTTCACAGTGAATATGAGTAGCATACACACATTACATCATAGTATTATGTACACGCCAAATAAATTCTATACATAGGATACATAGGATGGTTTTTACTAGCCCTATTTAAAGTTTTATTTAATAAATCTATTTTATGTATAAGCTGGTTTTTATTAGCTGATGTTTCGAAGCACTAGAGAATAGAACAAGGTAACAGAAGAATATAATTGTCTTTATTCTTCATCATCTTTTTATAAGATTCTTTTATTAAACAAATCTTCCTCTGTTGAATTGTGTATTGTCATTATATTACTAATTTGCATTGAGAGTAATCAGTAATGTTGTAAAAACCAAGTTAAACTCTTAGTAGTAATTTAATTTTTTACGACCTTAAAGTGGATTTAGAATTAATAGTTATTGAAGAAGGAAGCTTTCCAAAATTAAAATGGAGAATTGCATTCTTGAGGTTTTAATTATTTTTTTTTTTAAATAATATCACTTATCATCTCAAAAAATTAAGAATAGAGCTTTTCCAAAAAGCGAAATGACTGCCAAAAAGTGTAATTATAAAAGTCCAAATGTAATTCTTATAAACAGTTAAAAAAAATCAAAAAATTTCCAAGTCAACCAAAAACATAAATTGGACATTTTGGTGAATGTAAATCAAATTTTCTAACATTTTCTAGATCTCCATTTTTGAAAAAAATGCCTTTTTTCGCCGATACACGCCTATGCTCGGTCTCGGTTAATTTGGCCAGCGATCTCGTAATATTGCCTAGAATGCTATAACCAAATTTTAGGGTAGTACGAAATCAATTTTTGTTTAGCGAGTCCTAATACAATATCGACATGAATGCTGGTACCAAATTTCGAAATGGTACCACTTCGAGAACATGATCTGATAAGAAAAGCGGGACGCCGACGACGACGCAAATTGATAGCAATAGCCCATCCAAACTTTGTTTGGTGTGCTAAAAATCAAAGTGTATGTTTGGCAATATTTTTTATCCAACAGTAGAGGTTTGATTCTATTTACGGGTTAATGGTTAGGTCAATCAGTGAGTCATTGAGACAAATAGACAAACTGCCAGACATTTATCATTGGCATTTACAACAGATGCAGCCAGACACATATGCCTATATTGATTACGGCTATGATAGTCAAACAGAAATGTGTATGCCTTAGTCCATATAAGTTAATATATAATGTATAGCCACTATAATAATAAATAAAACTAAATATCCATTATTGCCTGAAATATATACTGAAGGAATCAGTTAGATTAATCCACCATTATGAAACTACAGTGGCCCAAGTAACATATTTTAACCAGGGCACTAGTCCAGTGGACAGACTTGCTCAAAGTCCACGACACACATGACGCCTTTATCTGACGTCTTTCCAGTGGACTTTGGGCTAGGTTCATTCTCACTGGACACAACTGCCAGGTCACCTATCCACCAA
>JAULBZ010004656.1:0-14451 GCA_032360805.1 Neoturris breviconis | reverse complement strand
GCATATTTTCATAAAAACGAATAATAGAATTTGCTGGTATTATTCTCAAACATTTAATCTTTTCGGTACTCTATTATATTATTTTTTTTCTTCTTGACGTGCAACATCTGCTGTTTTTAGAAAATATTTCTAATGAGTAAAACTATAAAAAAAAAAATGCCACGAAAGAAGGAAAATATTCAAGAAAAAAAAATTAAACATAAAATAACAGACAAGAAAAAATCAAAAAAAACCCGCAACAAAGTCAATAAAACACGCGGCTGAAAGACAGGAAGCCTCTACTAAACCATGTGCTGATTTGAAAGAAGTCTTACTGAGTGAGATGAGAAATGCTGGGTAAGTGTTGTATCAAATATACTCTATTCTGTTCTTTTTTATCAGTTGGGTTTGCAAATTTCTGTCCAATAAATATTGTATTTTTTCTATCAAAATGGATATCGGTAGTGAATGGTTGTTACTGATTTTAACTCTCCTTCCCCGAGGAATACCAGAGCATCCTGAGAAGCTAAATGGCAAAATCAGGGGAAAACCGGCCTATGGGATATTTTCATTTATGTTAGACCTACCGACACATGACATCTTCTTGACGTCGAAAGGGTTGTATGTGCTCGTTGGTCATCCCGCTCGTTCTTTAGAGGCTCTGCAGAGGAGAGTATTTTTTGGGACTACGATCCTAGGACTTTTTTTTATCGAGGATGTAATTAGAGAAATTAATTTATGCTTCATTTTCCTACTAGGTACCGAGGAGATGAATTTACAGCTGCGCTAGAAGATGGAGTAAAAGATCGGGAAAAAAAAGCCAAGAAACCCCGCCAAATCCGGTACTTTTTTATATGTGCTGGGCTAAATGTCTTTACGAAGCGGAGGTTGGACCAGAAGACCCGGAGTATGGATATCCTGAACCAGTATTGAGATACATACGATCATTGTGCCCGGAGGATATCATTGGAGAGATACGAGATAATGCGTATAAGGTCTCGATGGTTGAATTTTGTGGAGCTTTGAAGCTATGTGAAATCTAACAACATTCGATTATATAAATATAGGCTATTTTTTTTATAAACGCTGTAACATGTACTAACATTAAAATTGTTTAGACTATAATATTCTCCTTCGCGATATAAGCCGATCTTTTTATTTACATACAGACAAGGTTTTATGTCCTTGTTGACTGTTCAGCTCTTTATGTTCCGGGTCATCCTTAAAGATTTTTCTTGGGGTTGGTATAGAAGTAGGAAGAAAAAAAAACTTGCTGACACACGACGTCGTAAAAACGTCAAACGACGTCGCGACGGCTTTTTGACATTGGTACAGTAAGTTTACACAAATTCTCTTATTCACTGAAGTTATGCTAATATAGAAAATTTATTACATGTAATAAAAATATAAAATGTTACAGCGTCATCGCTTCCTACGCATTATTTCCATTTTCGTTTCGTTATTGGTTTTTTCCCTGAAACTTTTTTCGTCTTTGAATCTTGGTTCTCATAAAACCCCTGAGATTTATACTGCATCCCTTCATCTCTGATAAATGCATCCTGTTTTTTACACTTTGATCGTTTTCGATCTTTACGATGTTTTTTCGCTTCTTGTGTGTCTTTGAGTTCGTTTTTTTTTATCTTTTCAATGTCCTCTTTCTGTCAGGAAAGCAACATATGGTCGCTAATCAGAATATCACACGATCGTAGAAGGTTCTTACAGGTAAATTCAAAACCGCTGTTAAATAAACACACAGCTAAATTAACCGATTGCGATGCTGCATTAGTGGAATTGAATTGCTCTTTAGGACATAGCGACCAAAGGACCTTATTGAACGATTCGTTGGCATTTTGTGTGTAACACTCTTTGCAACTTTCTAAGAAACTTTGCTTTGAAAGCTTGTTGAAAATAGGTACCATAACTTCCCTGACGACTGGTCGAAGCGTATTTTTTATAGGCCGATGAGTAAATTCGCCAGTAACAAGATCTCTGTTATAACTGCACCAGCTATCTCGACCCATTGGACAATCAACGTGGTTTGGATTTTCGGGCGTGCTTGAATAATGATTCAAGATAGCCCAGACTTGTTTTGACATTTTTTCAGCATCCCCTTGATTTCGTCTGATACACTGTCTATAGAAACTTTGAATAGTATCGATTTTGGCAATGGTCAAACCTCCACCTTTACCGTTAAGAGGTTTACCATCATGAAGCTTTATACCTGCAGTAAAATGACAAATTATAATAATATATGAACAGTGCCAAATGTTAGATGATTGCCATAAATGACTGAAATTTTAACATCTAGGAGTGGAGCGCTTATTGAGTCAAATAGAACAATAAAAAACATTGTAAGTAATATCAACGTCCAAGTTTGGCAAAAGGAAATGACGAACGACGTCAGTAACAACCCCACATCAGATTTGTCGGGTTGCAGCACAGTTACATATCATCGCGAACACTAACAGAGAAAAAGAACTGGGAACGAAAATTGTCTAGACAGTATTTTCAATTACTTCAGAAATTGAGTAGAAACAACCGTACAAGGTAATATGTATATAATGTACCTTTATATTCTTTTTGCAGCGATCTTAGAGCGGTTCCCATACGTTTTGTAACATGATTAATGCACTCTGATTTAGTAACTAACAACAACGGACCATAGGGCATGTTTTTCTCCACATTTGAAAACGATGAGCTGTCGCCGTGACCAATATAAGGACGATATCAAATGCTGTGTAAACTGACTGAACGTTTAAACATTAATAAGATTCCCTGGGCTTCCATTTTCTAGTAAAGTAAAGAATTGGAAATGTTACAAATAAATATGCGAAATAGTTAAGATACCTTGCCGACACGACGTCGTAACAACGCCAAAACGACGTTGCAAAGTCGTTTTTAAGTTGTTACGACGTTGTGTGCCCGTTGGGTAGTTTTGCAGTGAGATTTTCTTCTCAAAAGAATTATCGTACGTAAATCACGTAAATTTACGCAATTCATCTCTGTTCTTAGTTCTTCTAAAGAAAAACTTTTCCGTTAAAACAGCATGCAAAACGTCTCTACCAAATCCTTTTAAAAATAAGGTTTAAAAATATATTCAGAAATGTGTCATGATTCGATTAATTGTTTAAAATTGATCTCCTTCGCATGAACTTTTTTCGTTTATTACGTTCTTTATTTGGAAATTGTGTGGAAGAATAAAAATGTTTATTAACACATTCGAATGTTATATCCCAGTTAAAACAAAAAACATGAAGAACGTAGGGTGAGCGTCTATGATTACTCGAACATTACCAAGAGATGTATCAAAATAAAACTTACGCTGGAACTTCCATCATGGTTTAACAGGCATATAGGTTCATGTCGCATGTACCAATCAACATATTCGATAAAGGAAATTTCCCCTAAATCTTTTTGTCGTTGTTTGACAAAACAATCTCTGCAAGAACTGTTTTTATAAACAACGTCAACTACTCGCCCTGTTACATCGGCAATAGCTGTAGCAACACCATCGCGTGCGGTCCAACCACGTGATCCCCATTAGCCATCAAAGGATGTTGGTATATCTAAGGTATCGCTTTCAGGTAAATCAGAAGACTTTGCTATAATATGCTTTGCCGTTTTAGCTGCAGTTGACAAAGATAGATCTTTTAGTAGTCCAGATTTCTCTTCGATAAATTTTGTGTGTTCTGAGTATGCTGGACGTGAAACAGGATTTGAAAAGCCCATAACACTTGAAAATTTCAATAACCCCTGGCGGCCTCTACCGATCATTCGTGCAGCAATAACACTTTGGCGATTGATTGTGTACATCTTCCCTCTCTTTTCAGTTGTGTAGAACCCATTAATGGTCGTGTTTCCGTGACATCCCATTGTTTTACAGATAAAAGATAAACGGGTACCTAAACCAGCTCTGTGATTTCGATATTCAAATACATAAAGATTTTTATGACAAAATCGACATACTCCAACATCGTTTAGATGATTCTCCAATAAATTAGTGTCGATAATCCAATATGGTGTGCTTTTTACTATATTTTCCTCTTTCCTCTCTTCTGTTTCATTGTCACTATCACTTTCCTCGTCGCAGCTGTTATCATCATCATCATCATCGTCATCATCAGTACTTTCGTTCCACTCTACGATCTTTCTATAGCTCCTGCTTGGCTCGCCCGTTTCTTCCGGCTCAACTTCTAATTGTTTTGTTTCTTGGTTATACCAAGAACCTTTCAATGATTCTTTGAGAACTGTTTTTCTGTTTTTCTCAAAGTTTTTTTTCGACTTTTTTTTTCTACATTTACTTGCTAAAAATGGATTTTTCCGATACATTTTTTTTGAACTGATATTGAACGCTGAACTAGCTAATAAAATATTTTTTATGCCACTATAATTATAGGAAGAAAAAATAATAACGTAAGATGTTTATTCACAAAACATTTATTTTTATTTTTTATGAATAACTAATTAGTTTAAAAAGACGAATAACACGTTAGCACGTGTGAAAAATATTTACTCAAGTTTTTTTTAATATATATAAATATTGCATCTTAGAGATCATAGTAACACTCATAACATATAAAAAGTTCAAAATTTAAGAAAATATATAAACTTTTTTCACATTTTTCCTTAAGACTTTTCGTCCTAGTTAAAATTCTGATTTTTTGCACGAATTTCACATTTACTCATTTACTTTTTAGTTACAATTAAGCTACCTGTTTTATGTAAATCCGTCTAGAACTTATCTGTGGAGATTTTATGGTCTAGAAGTCTAGAATTCTTCACACATGCAATAAATATTTAGGAGCAACATTTCTATATAAGGGATTTTATTTTCAAGTTTCGTTTCACAGGGTGCAAATTTTTAATGTTTATACCTATCTTCTTACCGAAGAAACCAATCCATTGCAAGCTCATTGACCTAACACACTTCGGCACATATTTATTTTCGTTAAAATTTGTCAATTTTAGTTTATTTAATCCTACCAAAGAAGTTGGTTTTGGAGCTAAATTTTGAGATGACCCCTAAGGAATGCCTTGGTTTTCCGCACGGAATATTTAGCCTAGTGGAGAATAACCTTAAAGGGAGATTAAAAGATTGTTTTTAAAACTGAGATTACCATGAGTATTCAGTCACGAAACATAAATAATATTGTCACGTATCTCTATTGGTCTTATCTTATGTAATTTAACGATTGAAAATGTATATAAAATAAACTATTTAAGCCACAGAGTCGACACGTTATAGTCTTTAGCAGAATACTTTTCCCACGATTGTCTTCATTTCTAAAAAGAACTACCTTATTGTCACATCACAAACACTTTCAATTTGTAGTTGTTTTGAGCATATTTATGATCGATAAAATTATTCGAATACAACCATTTTATAAGCAACAGTACTCAGACAGTAAAAGGTTAAGCAACTTTTAGTACTTGCTCATCATCATTGACATGTATTCGAAATACTGTATTACCTTGTTTTTCATTGCAAACCTAAGCATGTATATTTAAAGTCCCTTTAAAGTCCCAAAATCAGGCCTTTCTAATATCTTTCTTTCAGAAGTGAATATAAATCGAAACATTCAGCAACTGGCAAGCATCTTTTAGTAGCAAGCATCTTTTAGTATCAATTTATCCTAAGCAACTTTCAGGGGCCTGACCTTAGTTGCTAACCTTAGTTGCTTATATAAAAAAGTGTATAGTGATATAAATGTCGGAGAATGGACGAGAAGCAATATATTTGAATGTATCAGCAGCAGCTAATTTCAATCAATATTATTCATTTCAGTTTTAAGAATGACACTAATGACACTTATGATTGTCGTAAAAAGATATGGTACACGGAGACAACTTCCTCATCAAAAGATGTCGTCATAGCCTTAGATATGAGTGGATCTATGTCTGGTCGAAATCGATTTAAAATCTCCAAAATTATCATCTTATCATTACTCCAAATGTTTCATCAAAATGATTTCTTTAATGTTATATATTTTAACGAAACAGTCAACTACGCTATTCCATGCGCAAAGTCATTAATTCATGCAACACCATTGAACAAGGGATTGATGTTAGATGCGATTACAATGTTACCAAATAACACCGCAGGTGGTTTATCAAACGCTGTTAAAGGGTTAACAACGGCGTTCAAAATTCTACATGAAGATAATAAAAACTTGTCGAATTCTTCTGACTGTAATAAAGTTATAATGCTTATAAGTGATGGTATTGATAATAATGACGAACTTGATGATGTCATTAGGATATATAATGCAGACTGTAGTGTTGTTATATTTTCGTTTATTGTTGGTGATGATGCTAAGAATGGTTTAAAGAGGTTAGCTTGTGGAAATGGTGGTAAATATTATAATTTCAAAACCTTAGGTAGGACCTTTTGTTTAGTTTTAGTTCTGGAAAAACCGTATCCAATATTTACAGGAATTTAGATGCTTTTCGCGCGCATATCCAGCATTAGAATTAGAGATTCTATGTTGAAAAAGAAGAAGTCTTTACCAAGTAAGGGCAGATCTCAACTTACTTTGATACTAACTTTGAAAGAGTTTCTGATAAGTTTGGCGCCTTATTCTGGCTGGAGATATAATACGTATAAAGTAATTTGGCAGCACTGCGAAATAGGATTCAATTGTCTTTCAGAATTCGCAAACCGAATGAATATTTTTTGCTTCAATCAAAAGTTATGGCTCCGTAAATGTAAGTACCAAAATTTGCCACAAATTGC
This sequence comes from Neoturris breviconis, assembly GCA_032360805.1. NCBI lineage: Eukaryota > Metazoa > Cnidaria > Hydrozoa > Anthoathecata > Pandeidae > Neoturris > Neoturris breviconis. Next base: position 7,739 of record JAULBZ010004656.1, on the reverse strand, counting down.
AAAGTTTTAAAAATTTCAAAACTTTTGGTAACGTGTTTACTGTTACAATAATGATGGAAATAAAAAGTACATGTACCAGAGGATATTTGTTAAGAGTTTTATGCTTCTAGCATTAGTAGTGTCTGAGAAAAATAGGGTTGCTTTTCTGTCCTACTGCCAGGCCAAATAGGAGCACCCGAAAGACCCGAGTCCAAATAGAGTAAACAACTACAATCTCTTAATAAGAACAAACAACGTTGTTTTAGCGTCTTTACTGCGTTGCTCTAGCGTCTATGCCTTTAGAAACGGATTGATCTATGTGTGTTTAACGCAAATAAGTAAGTCCAAACAGTTAACTGTTTAAAATGTATATTGTTTGGTACTACATTTTTAATAAACCTATGGGGTCCTATGCATTTTTTGGATCCAATACTTTATCGGTAGAGTCTTTTGGGCTTCTGGCTAGTTTGTATTTATCACAGAAAAGAGCATTAGTTTGAATTATTGTCTCTCTTTCGATATTTGTACCAACTTCTTGAGGTAATCTAGATACATAATATTTTTTAACCCTTCGTTAGTGTGGTGAGGTACCCCCGGAAATTTCTTAATTCATCGGAAGGTATTAGAAGCTTCAGGGGGCAAAACAGTATGATGCAGAAGTATGATGCAAATTTCTAAAATATGTTAAGAAATAACGTTCTGAGTAATAATTTTTGTTATGTTACTTTTACAGCAAAATTAAAAAATTCAGGGGGTCCGCACCATACTAATAAAGGGCTAAAAATGAATAAAAAGTTATTTGCGATCAGCAGAAACTGTTACTGACATTCTCATCAACATAAATTGAATTCACTGTATCTTTGTAATTAAGAATTTTGTTCATAAGTGTGCTGCATAGTTTATAAGAGAGCTACGACAGGATTGTTTTGTTGATCTTGCATTCTATTTGACAAAATGTTTTCTTATATCAAGAGAATTTAAAACTTTAGGCAAAGAAATTGTTTCCATAGCTTTATTGCATAAATTCCATAGCTTTGGTGCAGACTTAGCAACTTTAATTATTGATGGCCTTTATAGTTTGCTGTCTATTGTATCCAGGATAAATAAATACATATGTTCATGAGTCTTCCAATATTGAAAGAATAATAAAAGCAATCTGTTTCAGGACGGTCTATTTTAAGTTGTTTAATAGTTTCCTGATTATGTAAAAGCTGTTTTTAAATGACAACAACCAAGAGAATTTATTGAACAAACGATCGGAACTGATATGAAAATGTCGCCATGAGTATAAGTTTCTATTATTAAATTACAATACAAACGATTAACATTTAACACCCATGATAATTAAGAACGTCTAAATGTGCTTTCGAAACATATCGCCAATATCTCCGATATTTGTAGTATTGCATGTTCCGATAGGAGGAATAGAAAAAAAGTTTTGTAATGTTTTTAGCGTATGTGTATTATTTACCCGATTGTCGTGAAAAAACGGGAAACTCTGAGTAATAAAGTTTTGGTTTATTTTCTTAGTCTTAACTTATATATTGCTCTATGATTTATCATATATCGAGCACTCTCGTAGAAGATAAAAACCACTACTGCGTGGATATATTTGTTATAAATATATATATTTTTTTTATTTTCTGACAAAAAAAGCCCGCCCTGTCAGAATCTTTTCTAAAACCGCTTAAGTTATGAAATTTTGTTGAAAAAAAATTCTGAAACAATAATTCCAAATATGAGTTATAAGTAAATTCTCAAGTACTTGTATCTTCTCTTTGATAACTTTTTTTACTAATTTACCCTAAAGTACACAAATATCATTGTTTCCCATATAAGTTCACTGATAGAGCTACAATAATAACTTCCTTTCATTATAAATTGATTTTCTTTTGATTTTCTGTTAATTAGGCAATAATCGCAAAGATTTAATGGATTTATAATTAAAAAGACAATAGAACTCAGCATTATTTCAGATTTATTTTTCCAAATGTATATCTTCTTGGAAAGCAAATTAGAAGACTTATGTTCATGCAAAATTTCGGTTATTTTCTCCCCCGCCCCCTCCCCCCTCCTGGTTAAACCATGGGTATACCCATTCGCTGGTAAAACTAGGGTTAAAGGAATCTAAAGTTTGATACACAATATATGCTGTCAATTTCTACCAATAGAATGTCTACTTTTGGCTTACGCGCGGAATGTTCCGCCTAATAGAAATCAACCTTTACACCGCATGAAATGCTCCCAAATACAGTCTCGTATATTCCCATATATGGACTGTGTATTGCCATATATGGAAATACATAACCCATGTACGGCATCTTATTTAACTGTCTTTCACAATCTTTACACATTAGGTAGCGTATGGACTGACGCGTCAAAATTCCAACAGATATTGAGTCATCCAAAAGCGTTAGCAAATGGCAACTATGTAACGTTCACACCGGTATTTGTTGATCGAAATGAACAAGGGTCTATCATTGCACTATGTATGGAAGTGGTTGGTAAAAGAACAAATAATTCAGAAGTCTCTGTGATAGGAGTAGTATGTACTGACCTTGGTCATGATCTACTTGAAAAAAAAATACCTACTAGGGAACTCGGTATGTTCGGCCATGGTATTGTGATTAACAATAATGGCATCTTGCTGATGCATCCTTCACCATCCTATGTGCACGATGATATTGGTGAAGTTGCTTTGAAGTTATACGATATTGAACACGAGGTCAATGGTAATCAAATCGACCAACTACAGAAGAACATGATTGACCGAACAAAAGGTTGCTTGGATGCAGAAGTCTTCCGTTATAAGGTAGTAGGCAAAACTAACCGCGTGATTCGTTTAAACGTTACATATTGTTATGCATCTATTACAGATACGCCATTCAGTGCAAGCATAAGTATGCCAATAATAAATCAATTGGTTCAATCGATTTCCTTAAATTTAACTGATGAAATTTATTCGGTAGGTATCAGCGCATTGAAACCAACATTAAAGGATATCAACATTGGAATTGCAAGCTGGTCATATTGCGATATACCAGCTAAATTACAGAAAAGCAACTCCTTAATTGAAAACTTTTATCCCACGGCATCAGATCTTCATAATCACTTAAACGCAATCAACACAACAAGTATTCGGCAGAAGTGCGATTTAGAGACACTTAACTACCTGTTAGTAACAGGAGAGATGGTTTCAAATATCACCAATACAGTATGGTCTGCAGATATGTTACTTGAAATGGGAATATCGTCAATATACATATTGACTTCATCAGGATATATGTCAACATTTGGAGAATACGTGAAGTTAAACAGAGATATATGGGGAGAGGAACGTTATATGCATCCAATAGTATATCAGACTGAATATAAGAATCACCATTCCTTAATATTTACGGTGGTTTCTTCTAACGAAACAAATTATAATAGCAGGGAAAGTAATCTTGTAAATAAGGTTGCAATGTGTATGGCATACCATGCCAGCAGTGATATTAAAGTTCCAGCTGCTGTTGTTGGACTACAGCTACCAGTACCTACATTAAAATCATTATTAAATAACGAGACGAAAAAAGACGCGGGCTTTTCGTTTGATTGCCAGAAAACAGATATATTTACTTGTCATTTTATCGATGAAAACGCTATTATTGTTGTTAGTAACCAAGACGACAAAGAAGTAGGACAATTCTTTGGCAAAATTAATGGTATTCTCATGGAAAAACTAATTGAAACCTCCCTGTATAACAGAAGAGAATACGTCAAAACGAAATATCTTAAAAAACGCGCCAAAACTGGAACCAAATCATGCTCAAGCATTCTGCAAAATACATACCGTATTTTATGGAATGCTACGCGGAGCATTGTTTTATATATCGTCGCTATGGTAATTAACTTCTTATCTGTTCAAGGAAATACAAATACGCACCAGGAACAATCTAACTATGTTCTTAAAAAAGTCTTCATATTTAGCAGAACTAAGGAATTTATTAACCAATCAGGTATCGTTCCATGTAACCAATCATACGCGATACATTCAGTAAAAAATACAAATCTTGCTTTGATTGCAACTAAGAGCAACTGTAAAGGGAATTTCTTTAATTATCCGATGAAAACTGAAGAAGAACATGGTGCAGAATCAACCTGTGACATCGAACAACGCACAAAATATCGTCAACCTATATTATTGAATTGTCATAAGTTACGTTGTAATCATTCAGAATGTCATGAAAAGGATTATCATGAAGAACATTCTTTTAATACTACAAATAACTTGATAGCTTTAGGTGCTATATTTCTATCGTCACTTGTGTTTATGGGGATCTATCCATACCTGAAACATTGTTTTACATAAAGAGTTAAATAAATCTATTACACGCAAAAATCCGTGCGAAAGCTAAAACAAGATTTTACATTGGTAGAAATTGATGTCACACCTCATGGGACATCAATTTCTGCTAATGGAATGTCTTCTTTTGGCTTTCGGACGGAATGCAAGTGGTAATCAATCTTAAGGCCGTTTTCCATTAGCGTAAAATTCCGCGCGGAATCCAAATGAAGACATTTTATTGGTAGAAATTGACGTCACACGTCAATTTCTACCAATGTAATGTTTTCATTTGGATTCCGCGTGGAATTTTACGCTAATGGAAATCCACCTTTAAGGTCCATCTCCAAAGGATAGGATAGTGCAAATTCAAAGGACTTTCAATTTATTGATTTATTCTTTATGAAAAAACCATTCACAACCCAGTGCTAACTCAAAGAGCTTTCAATTCATTGTTTTATTCTTACAAAGAAACTATTCGATAACAAACCAGTGGGAAAAACCTATTGAAAGTTCGCAATAAAGACACTACATCAACATTTTATCGCATTGGGAAGATAACCTTCTTTGAAATTTAACAGGATGGGATAAGTATAATATCAAAAGTCACACTGTGAGACTGGTGAATAAATAACTACACCTCTGCCCGCACACGACGTCGTAAAAATGTCAAAACGACATCGCGACATTGTTTTGAAGTTGTTACGACGTCGTGTGCCCATTGGGACAATCTGTATACTGACCTTTTCACAAATAATGAAATCGAGACGTTCGTTGTTCAAAGTATTGACTATGTAGGAGCTTTGTTTCATTGTTTCACGCTTTAGTCTGATGTCATGTTTAGTATCTCTCCTTCGTAGTGACTGTCTAACTGACTTTTATGTTTTTTTCTACCTGGAAACTGACACAGTTGTTTATGAAATTATATATAATTAATACTCACAGTCTTGCACCCATTTTTATTCTCTACTATATAGAGAGCACAGGATTCAAGACCGAAACTAATTTAAAATTTTACATTATTTTTGCTCTTATATATTTATTCTATACGGGATGAAGAGCCACTATTGTACGTGGATAAGTCTTGAAATATACCTTTTACTTACTTACTTATTGTTGCAATGCAATAACTTCTTTTTTGTGCAAGGAACGTGAGTTCAAAGGCCTGTTACACTGTGCGTATGTTTGTTGTATGTTGTATCAAACATTCTTGCTTGTATAAATATTGTTTTGAAGAAGAAAACAGAAAATAAACCTTTTCAAGTCTGTCATGTATGACCTTATAACATAATTTTCGTTTCGTAGCTGAACGATATGTTTTACTGATGTTTGTTACTTCCACAGTAGACTTCAATCATAGAAGTGAGTGAGGCAGGAAAAAATAGCATAATTCCACAGTGATGATCACCCGTATTTACGATATTTTAATAGTCATTCTTTTGTTCTTTTTCATATTTTTAGGGGGTAATGATTGCAATTATTATCCTTAAATGTTAAAGCAAACTTTATACGGAAATGCATAGCTCTTTTGTCACCCGTTATTAACAATATTTAACCCAAATTCGGGTTAAATTGGCCGGAGGGGTATGAGCAGATTCAGCCCCACCCTAAAATCTCAGCAAACACAGTCATGAAAATTGGTAAAAATACTAATATACGGTAAAACCTTGGAGAAAAGAAATGGACTGTTATATTTCAAAAGCTATTTTTATGTTTAGATGGAGGCTTGTACACCGGTCTCGGAGGCTTGTACACCGGTCAATATGTTTACATGGAGACTTGTACACTAGTCACGGAGGCTTGTACACCGGTCAATATGTTTACATGGAGGCTTGTACACCGGTCATGGAGGCTTGTACACAGGTCAATATGTTTACAAGGAGGCTTGTACACCGGTCAATATGTTTACACGGAGGCTTGTACACCGGTCATGGAGGCTTGTACACCGGTCAATATGTTTATCTGGATGCTTGTACACCGGTCATGGAGGCTTGAACACCGGTCAATATGTTTACCTAGAGGCTTGAACACCGGTCATGGAGGCTTGTACACCGGTCAATATGTTTATCTGGAGGCTTGTACACCGGTCATGGAGGCTTGTACACCGGTCAATATGTTTGTTAAGCCTAATAACACTGGATAATAATAACTGTTTTTTGCTAGCGAGTTGACAATTGGCGAATTTTCATCTTTCGGCTGAATTTCTAAGCTATACCTAACGAGAAAGCTAAGATAAAGGCTATATTCTGAAACGATCTAGAGCAACATTTCTATTATTTAAGTTTTTTCTTCACACAAAATTATTAATAACTTAAGTTTCCTTTGTCCGATTACTATTTATGATGAGGAAAATTATTTGGACAATTTCATGACATGACAATTCAAAATTCCCCAATTTCCCCGGCAAAAACCCTCAGCTTGTAAACCAAACATGATGAATATTTGAAACTTTGCATGGACACATGTTTTCTAATTTACTTTCCAAAAATACATATATGTATACATATATATTTGGAAAAATTATGCAGAATGTGAGCTCCATTTTCTTTTTAAAATATACATTGTATTTTTGCAATAATTGCGTAATTAGCAGGAAATCAAAGGACATCAATTTATGATGAAAGGAAGTTGTTATTTGAACTCTAAAAGTGAAAAAAATTGTACAGACAATGATTTGTAAATTACAGCATATTAACAAAAAATGTTGTCAAAAACCAAAAACGGCATTATTTTTTTAGAATTGTTTTTCACCAAAATTTCCGTAGTAAAAAATATTAAAAGTCCCAAAGTTTCAGCTGAATAGCATAAATGGTGCTAGAGATATATAAAAAATTCAAACAGTATCATGCTTTGAATTCTTTCTGAAAATTTGCATGTCCTAAAAATCCCGATTTTCACGATTTTAAAATCGGATTTGTTTCGGATTTTTGGTAACATTTTGGTTGGTTGTAGGTTAACATTTTTTAAAACCGTTAAGATTACAGAAACTGAAAAGAGAACTTACAAATATACAGATTAGAACTGCTTCGATTGTATTTTGAAAAATAAATGTTTGTTTTCAGAAAAATAGTATGATTCGAAAAAGGGTTGATGACGTTATCAAAAAGTGCTCACATAAGCAAAAATATAGTTATGTCGAATTGTTCCTTTGTTCCTTTTGTCGTTTAATAGTTATCAAGGAGGTATGAACTCCGCCTTCCACCTCCCTCCTCCCAGTATTTTCAGCCTCAAAAAAGCCCATTCCTATTAGGGTTTGATAAGAAATTGACTGGCTAACATCCAATTAATTTGTGTAGAATTTTACCGTTAACTGTCGTTCTTTTATTGCATCGTAACAAGTGATACTTTGAGCAACAAAGGCCTCGTTTTCATTGTTATATAAAAAGGACTAGGACTGTCGAAATAAGGATGGATATGACAAAAGAGTTACGCATAA
>JAULBZ010004655.1:0-14451 GCA_032360805.1 Neoturris breviconis | reverse complement strand
ATTTTAGCTTTGTTCATAATAAAATTTTAACATAGAAGATTTTGGTTTTACTTGACACTTTTACATGCAATTATATACTGTATATATATATATATATATCGCAAAATATATAATTTAATATTTTTCACACTTTGTAGGTTTACTGGTAACTGGTAGCTGGGATCAGACGGTCAAACTTTGGGATCCAAGATCAAAAAAATGCATTGGAACATATGAACAGAATGAAAGAGTAAGATCCATATGTTAAAGGGAAAATAATCACTGCAGAGGAGTGACGTTTGATCTACAATGCCTGAAGCTAGGCTCAACAAATCCCTATCCCACTTCGATTATTTCAACCACTGCATTGCAAAGAAATGAATTAAAATAAATGAGATCCTTGACTCTGTAGATATTAATTTAGAGATTTAAACTAGTAGTTCTTGACATAATATACAAGTTGTTTTGATAAAAGCAAGCCTCAAAATGGACATCACCTGTGGAGGAGAATTTTTTGAGTACAATTTTTAGCTTTCAACTTGAAAACTACTCAAAAAATACTCCATCACAAGTGATATCCGACTCTTGAGGCTGGTAAGAGTAATATATTCTTTGTTTCGTAGGTATATACTATGGCTTTATCTGAGGACAGATTAGTTGTTGGAACAGTAAGTATCCCAGTGTGAGCAGAAACTTGTTCGAAGTCTGCAGTAAATACACTAGAACAACGTTTTCAACATTGTTCTAACATCTTTACTGCAGACTTTGAACAAGTTTTTGCCTATTGGAATCTAGTTTATCTAAGGGACCATCTCAATATCTGCACCAGTCTTTGAAATATGAGCAAAAAATCACTGTGGAGGAGCACTTTTTGAGCATTGCTTCAGGCTTTATAGCCTGAAGCAATACTCAGAAATTGCTCCTCTGCAGTGATTATTTGCTCTTACTTCAAATACTGTGCAAAAACTTTTTGTACATAGCTTGTCTCCTCATTGTTCGAAATAAGGGCAAATAATCACTGTGGAGGAGTGATTTTGTAGTTATCTTCAGGCTAGAAAGCTTGAAGTTATGCCCAAAAAATTCCTCCTCCATTGTTATTACCTGATCTTATTTTAAACAATCTCCCTAACTAATGTATTCATAGACATTTCTTTCTTTTACCAATGAGTGAAGATCACAATATTAACTGTCGTTTAAAATATGTGCTAACAAGCTTTAAAATTAGCACCCTACACCACATGTAGAGGAGCATTTGAATGTTTTTTAGCCCACCAAAAGAAGTTTGGATAGGCTATTGCTATCACTTTTTGACGGCAGCGGCAGCTCCTGAAGTTCTACTATCTTGAAATTTGGTACCAGCATTCGTGGCGATATTCTAGAAGGGCTCGCCAAAATTATTTCGATTTCGTTTGCTCGGTCTTGAGTTTCGGGCAAAAAGGGTCAAAATTGTTATAAGATATTAACTCGGTACTCAACATATGTAGGATTAAATAATGACTCTAGATGATTATTTGCTTTTATTTCAAACAATGGACGATCATTTTTAACTGGCATTATGAGCCAAAGTTCTTAGGCTAAAGTTTTATGTTTTTCCGATTACCAAAGCATCCATCTTGTGTTAACTTGTGCATATAACACAATGTTCCAAATAAGAGTAATAATCACTGGGGAGGGGAGATTTTTGAGCATTGCTTCAGCAGATTTTCTAGACTGAAGCAATACTCAGAAATCACTCCTCCACAGTATTTTCTCTTATTTCAAACACTAAGATTGTTTGGATTTACTAGGACTCTGTACCCATGTTGCTCAGACAGAGCATTTGATTATTTAATACCAATTCAAGTGTTTATTCAACATGGTATATAAAATTATATTGGTTACTGATAACCCTCTGTTATAAAAGTTTTATAACATGAGACATAGGTAACCAACAAAACTGTTTCTAATCTTGCTGTTGATACCTTTCTGAAATTATTTGACATAAAGTTGCTTTCTCACATGTTACAACTGCCAGTCATCACTGTTTATGTTTACCCCTTGAGCTTTTCACTAATGGATGTAAATGTACTATGTGTTATTTATTGTAGAGCTATTTTAATGTCCACAGTGGTCAATATAAAAGCAAATAATCGTTGGAGGTGTAATTTTTGAGTCACGCTTTCTAGCCTGAAGCTATGCTCAAAAATCACTCTACCGCAATGATTATTTACTCATACTTCGAAAACTAGAGGAATATTAGCTCAAATATCAACATATGCACAAACATATTCTCCAAAAAACAATTCCTATAGTTCATGTTAATTTTGTTACTTTACTATCAACTGCATATTTTTTCTTCAATAGGCTGGCAGGAAAATAATGGTGTGGGACTTACGAAATATGGTATGCTGTGAAAATAATAAAATCTGTGGGGAAATTTGGAAGAGTTTTGATTCGCTGATCTTGATACTGATTGGCCTCTTCTCGAAAAATGAAGTGGAGGAGCGATCTTTGAGCATAGCTTCAGGCTAGAAAGTCTAAAGCAATGCTCAATAATAATCCCTCCTTCACAAGTGATTATTTACTCTAGTTTCTACCACTTGAAACTAGTTAATCTCAAATTTTTTGATTTAACAACTAGTCTACAGATTCGTTTACCGTACAAAAGTGGTAAATGTTCAAGGATGTAGTAACACTTTCCCCTCCTCTGGTAGTAGAAGCTAACGACTTTGGTCGGCCAACTTACTGTTAAACATCTTATTTAATTTCTCAGTGTTCAAAATAAGAGCAAATAATTACTGTGGAGGAGGGGTTTTTGAGCATTGCTTCAGACTTTCTAGTCTGAAGCTATGCTCCAAAATTCCTTCTCCACAGTGATTATTTGCTCTTATTTAGAACACTGTAAGATTGTTTGAATTTATTAGCACTGTGTATCCATGTTGACCAGAGCATTTGGTTATTAGTACCAACTCAAGTGTTTAATCAACATGGTATATAAAATTAAATTGGTTATTGAAAACACTCTGTTATAAAAGTTTTATAACATGAGACAGAGGTAACCAACAAAACTTGCTTTTGATGCCTTTCTAAAATTATTTAACATAAAGTTTGCTGAGTTTCTTTTTCACAATGCACGGAGATTAAAATAACGATTTTTCGGAATATTTTCAGACAATATTTTGATGATATTTCCATAGTGATGAATGACAGCTGATTGTATGCATAGATATATGGAAAGAGGAAGATCCACTATGACACATTTTGCTATTCAATTTGCTATTGTTTTCAAGAACAATATCTAGGTTGTATAACTATTATTACTTGTCATATCGGTCATATATAAAGATCGGTTTTGTTAGGTGATTTTTAATGAATGAATATTACGAATAAACACTTGTTTTTGTAGGGTGTCGTACAACAAAGAAGAGAATCAAGTTTAAAATTTCAAACTCGTTGTATTAGATCTTTCCCAAATAAACAAGGTAATATTCATCTCATGTTTGTTCACCTTAGCTGTCAAAATAAGAGCGAATATTCACTGTAGAAGAGCGATTTTAGGCATAGCTTCAGGCTACAAATACTCAGAAAGCATTCCTTCACAGTGAATATTCACTTTTACAACCACTGCATCTACCATGATCTATCCTTGCTGTAACTATGATCAGGTAAAGTATTACCCTCTGTTAGAAGCTATAGAATAAAAGCCTTAGAAGCTATAAAATTAAGGAACAGTTAAGTCTCTTTTTTGATAGTGAAATTAAGGTTGAGAGTCGCAATGAATAATGCCCAAGAATAACAGCAAAAATTTCAATTTCACAGAGGCCGGAAATTTGGTTTAAAAACACTTACTTTATGATTTCTTCATTAGGTTATGTGCTGAGTTCTATAGAAGGACGTGTTGCTGTAGAATACTTTGATCCGTCTCCTGAAGCACAAAAACGAAAATATGCATTCAAATGTCATCGTGTTAAAACTGAAGGTGTTGAATACATATATCCAGTTAATGCCATAGCATTTCATAGTGGGTACGTACTATTTCATTGCTGGAGAAAAGATATCCGAACATGTCTTATATTTCTAGATTTTTGTGTCACCCTGATTTAATCGAAAAAGGCGAGTCTTTTGGTAATCTAAAGTTTATGATTAGTCAGATTAATTCATTGATAAATTGTTAATTGCAAAGGTACAACGTATGTTCCAAACACAACGTTATTACGTTATGTTTGAAAAATAAAAGCATCATCAGAACCTGCAAAAATGATTTTCAAGCCTGGAAAAATATAATTAATATAGACCTACCGTAATGCATTGATTTGCCCTAAATTTCTAGAATACTTGTGTTCGAAATAAGAACAAATAATCACTGTGAAAGAGTGATTTTTGAGCGTTTCTTCAGGCTCTTGCCTGAAGTAATGCTCAAAAATCCGTCCACTACAGTGATTATTTGCTCTTATTTCGAACACTGGTGTATATATTAACTTTTATCTTGTTTAGTTACAACACTTTTGCAACAGGTGGATCTGATGGATTTGTAAATGTATGGGATGGTTTTAATAAGAAAAGACTATGTCAGGTAAAGAATGCACTCAGTTTGCTAAGGGACCATCTTAAATCATCTAAATTTGTCAAAATTCAACAAAAATGGATCCGTGCAGAAGTGCGTTAGGTCAATGAGCTTGCACTGGTTTGGTTTCTTCTATAGAAACGTAGAAACCAATCCATTGCAAGATCATTGACTCTCCACATTAGATTTTATTTTTGAGATGGACTCTAAATAAGAACTACTCACTCGTAAATATAATCTTGCAATGGATTGGTTTCTATGTGACATGACAGTTTCTACATGATAGCTTTTTATTTTTTTGTTGAATTTGCTCAAATTTGGTTCTCTGAATCTACCAAAAACAAAAAAGTTGTTTTTGGAACAAAATATTGAGATTGTTTGATCCTAAAGTATTTTTTGTAATAATATTATTTTCCAATAAGCATTTTAGTTCACACTGATATAATAACGTCCAGATATACCAGTGCAGAAGTATCTTCTACCTACAATCCAATTAATTTGCAAATTAAAAATTGTTAGTAGAGGAGAGCGAAAGTCATCAACTTTCTGATAAAAAACTGCAAGATTTTTGACAGTGGTCGATATAAGATTAAAGAATCACTGTGGAGGAGTAAATTTTGAGCATAGATTCAGGTTAAGGCCCAGGAAAACGAATCCAACATTCCATCCAACACGATGTTGGACAAAATGTTGGATTCGTTTGCGCGCCTGTGTTGGATGCTGTTGGATAGAAAATTTGTTGGATGATATGTTGGATGGAAGTTTAAATGAGTTTAAACTTTCATCCAACATTTCTTCGAACATTTTTAATGTTGGATTCGTTTGCGCTACCTATGGAAAATGTTGGATATATTGTAGTGCTAAATAGAACGTTTACGACAAATTTCGAATATGCAATGGTTTTTTGTGGCATAAAAAGGAAGATATTGCATTGCAAACAATGTTTCGAAATGTTGTTGGATGTAATGTTGGATAAAGAGCGCAAACGATACATGATTTCATCCAACATTCCATCCAACATCGTTTAATAATGTTGGATGAGATGTTGGATTCGTTTTCCTGGATCTTTAGCATTACTTTATCACAAGTTATGGTTAAATAATGATATTGATTTTTTACATATGATTTCCCACTTGAAAATATGTGGCTTTAGGTTATGACTCATATCTTTAGACCCACTAGAGGTATGATGTTTAAATTTAAGTCAGAATGTGTCAAGTAAATTTATATTAAAACCAGGTAAATTTTAGCATCATCGCTTTAGTAATTCGAAAGTTACTATAAACAATGTAGTAGGAGAGGCGAAATCCGCCCCAGCCTATATAGGGTTAAGTTAAGATTTTGAGCATACTTTTGCTGTTGATAAGTATCTATCTCTCTCGATTACCATTGTTAAGTCATCGCTGTATGGATAATGTTTCGTGACACTTCGCAAGGAGCATAAAATTACCGGAAATAGGAATGGGGAGTTACAAATTGAACTTTCCGAGTGGAAACCTTTGGAAAAGACTGACAAGAAAAAATATATTTAATTATCAATATAACGAATGGACCAATTTGTTTTGTATGACAAAACGAATATCTAGAGAACTGAAAAGATAAATTCCTCAAATAACTATGTTCAGACCCCGACTGATTATCCGGCCGACATCACCTTAATTTTTGGATGTCTGCGGAAGATAACCAAGTCTTAGGTGCTCATACGGATATTTGTTTTTGTAATGGATATTGATCTTTCTTCTTGAAAAACATTGTGACAAATTATGGAGATTTAATTTTCACCTAATTTTTTTTTGCACCACCTGATGTTTTTTTGATGACATCATCATAAGTAATGACATCATCACAAAAATAATTATGGAAAGATGTTTATTATGGGTTGACTCAACTTTCTGGAAAGTTTCAACACTACAGTATGGTCATATCAAAAGTTATAGAGGTTCCCCCCCTCAGAGCCCTAAAAATCCCAGTAAAAATAGGGTTAAGATTAATAAATGTCTTAAACATTCAAGTCACTGTTTTTTGATTTTGCAAAACATTAAACACATTGTTATAGAATTGTTATTGTGGATTTTTTTCCACTAGGAAAGGTTTAGCTGTAACAGGACAAACGTTATTTTAAAAAGTAGCCCAAATCTCCTTTGCGACCTTTCAGCCATTATAGATTGTACTACAAATACTAATTGATTGGCTTCTAATTGACGATGAAATTAACAATTTTCAGATTATTTCTGTTTCCCAAAAAACTATTTCCTTATTAATTTGATACCACAAACTTCTGAGCTAAATTAACTACTATTATTTTATCATAGGGGGTTGGTGGGTTGCATGGGCACCATTAACAAGTATGTTTATCGTTCGTGTTAGTAAAGGAAGAACAATTCGTAATGTCATATTCTATAACTTCTTCCTGACAGCAATCTGGATATCTTTTTGGATGAGTACATTTGCTGGCATTGGACTTAATATGCAAAACAAAGCAATGAAAGCCAACATTACATGTGATATGTATAATAAACATGGTGAAAGGTTAGTAGTATAATAAACATGGTGAAAGGTTAGTAAGGGACCATCATAATTTTCCTAAATTCTTCGCCACAAGCCCTTGTTAGATTCCGCACGCTAATTGATTTTTCTAGTAAATTCCTGGCTACCCGCCCGCTTATTTCAGACCGCCCGTTTATTAACTATTTTATAGATTGCAGTGTGATTATTGCTATTATTTATTCTTTGTCTGAATACCTTATTAAAAACGTACATGTTTTCAGACATAAGATTTTCAGAAATTTATTTTGCCATATTGAGAGGCACTGATGTATCAAAACATTACTATTTTATTAGGTTTATTTTTCTATTTGATTTTACTTTTAAACCCTATTAAACATTGGCTTTTTGACCCTTGTAAGCATGGGGGCGGCCATTACTTCCCCTTAAGGTCTCGCAATCTAAAAAAGATAAGATCATGAAACTCGGCACACTTATGGGCTTAATTCCAAACATCACGAGAAAGAAAATTCCCCCAAAATGCCACATGATGGATATAAGGCCGCAGACTTTTTACTGCATTTTTAGACCGCAAACTCGTTGTTATTGATGACGTCATAGCAAGTATCCGTCACGTCATCAAGTCAATATTATTTGTCAAAGTGTTTGTGTTGAGTTGTTCTATAAGTGTATCAAGTTTCATGTCATAAACATTAACGTTTCGGGAAAATGTGGCGGCGGGTACTTAATGGTAACGACTAAATACATTTGCATTGCGTTTACTACTTGAAAGAAATATAAAAATGTTAGCATTCCATAACTCAGTATATAAACACTGTATTGCCATATGTTGCAATACAACGACGGTAAAAGAGTTAGTCGAGTTAGTGGAGTTGGCTTAGTTAGACGAATTATCAGTTTTCTGTCATGATGTGCCGACCTTATTACAATAAATTTATTTCTAGAATTCCAAACCAAACACTATGGGCAGCTGATGAATTTGTAGAGCGACTTGATTGTAAGCCAGGAGAATCAATGTTGTTCGAAGTTCTTTACAAATATGAAGACATGGCTGCTGCCTTGCAAATACTAGCTACTATATCAATTGTGTTTTTCTTTTCAACCAGTTCAGACAGTGCTTCCCTTGTTGTTGATATTATAGCATCCAATGGTGAGGAGAAACCACCAGTTGCACAGAGAATATTTTGGGCATTAACCGAAGGAAGTGCTGCTACTGCCTTAGCATTTTATGGCTCTATGACAGAAGATAGACCAAAAGATGCTGCAATTGAAGCATGCGCAGCAGTTATTGGTCTTCCATTTAACATCATCATATGCGTGTGCTGTTTATCTCTGTGGAGAGTGTTAAAACGAGAGCCAAAATGGGAGATAGATTTAGATGGGAGGTGGTATATGGTATACGGAAATATTAATTCTCGTCGTTTGCTTAAGAAAGTGACCGTCGCAACATTTTGTCCATGGTTTTATATGGGCGATATAATTGTTAACGAAGGAAGATTGCGAAGGTGGAGATATAAAATATTTGCCTATTTACAATTCGCAGTTCCATTTTTTGTTGGAATCATCTTTTTATTCGTGCAGCTGGAGGTAAAGTATATCGAGAAAGCTGGTGTGACAACGTTTCTTGTTTTGATAGTATACTCGGCAAACATTCGTAAGAAGTTACGTCATAAAAGTAATCAAATCATTGAAGGAAACATAGTGGAAGATATTGTTTCTATGATTTTATATCCATTTACCATCGTACAAATGCATGAAGAAATGATATATCACAAGGAAATTGAAAACAACAATCACATAGAGCTTCAAGATGAGTCTGTTACAATTGGAAATACTTACATTGAACCTGGAATCGATAATGGTAGTTTCGTTGTTTAGGTGAAAAAGAAATCTCGTACAATCCCGTATTTGAACTATATTGCCGATACGTGGATATAAGATACCGTTTTAGATAAATTTTTGACGAAATGACCGAAACATTTGTTTACATCAAGCAAAGTCATAGACAGTATAACAAGAACATTTTTATTCCCCTTTTTATGTTTATTTTGTTCAATGCTTTCAATTGTTTTTTATTACTAATATTATTATTTTTTTGGTCAAAGGAACAACAACAAAAATAATAATAAAAAAAAAGAAAAGAGTTGCTAATCCATTACAGTTGGTACTAATATCGTGCCAAGTCTCATGGTGTAATACCAAAGGTGGGGCGGAATCCCCCCGCTAGTGTTGAGGAGCCCCTAAAAGGCATAGTGTTAATAGGGTTAAAAGAGTTCTATTAAAACTTTTTTAATTCTGTTTTCAGTTTTAGATAGGCAATGTCTTGATCTTTCCATAGAGATCTTTCACATAGTTTTCGGGTTTTAAGTGAAAACCTTGGAAAATCCCAAAATCTTCATCAGAAAATCCGAAAACATTCCTCTTGAAAAAAATCATCATGTGACAAAACATAATCATCATGTGACAAAACATAATTTCAAGGAACTTGACCAAGTTGACCCCCCTCCCTCCAGTATTAATAGTATTAACGTTGTTGCATCGTTGTTCCGACGTCGCGTGTGATGTGTGATTAAGCGCACGCACTTGATTCATGGAATCGAGGTTGCGCATGCGCTTAGGCAACATTAGCCCCACCTTCAACGTTCGAGAGGGAGTTGATAGCGTGCTAGCGAAGAGATAAGACGTGGGTCTGTGAATTCCCGCAAAAATGTAAATAATACGTTAAAAGGAAAGATATACTTGTACTTAAACTTTATTCTCGCTTCTGGACGCTCCTTACACATGGAACCGACATGTAATACAACACAACATGTGTCCACTGATAAATTTTCAACTCGATATTCTCTAGTGGGCCAAAACTTGTTCAAAGTCAGCAGTAGTAATATAAGGCGATAGAACAATGTTGAATACGTTGTCTAGCGTTTTCACTGCAGACTTTAAACAGATGTTTGCCCACTGGGCTAATCTGT
This sequence comes from Neoturris breviconis, assembly GCA_032360805.1. Taxonomy (NCBI): domain Eukaryota; kingdom Metazoa; phylum Cnidaria; class Hydrozoa; order Anthoathecata; family Pandeidae; genus Neoturris; species Neoturris breviconis. The sequence goes on along the minus strand of JAULBZ010004655.1, from coordinate 4,455 downwards.
ATTGTAGATAATTGCGGTCACGTTCACAGTAGCTACCAGGCGAATACAGTTACATCACATCAGCAGTTCGTTAAAATTAGAAATTGTTGGAAATGTATGCTATAAACGCATACTACAACACAGTCGATGATAAAAGAATCTTGAGCATTGTAGCACACCTTGGCAAGATCATGTATCCGTTCGTCATAGTCATGTTTTGTTGACTAACTCTACTTTTGAGTGAGCTTTTTAGACAGGTTAGAAGACCTTGGGTGTGTCATTATGACAACCCTCTCCATAATGTATAATATAATAGGAGATTGGCCATAAAATATAGCCAGTTACTTCTTTGAGTAAAAATAAACAAATTTAAATTTTAAAAAAAGGTGCATAACGCTATACCTGTCCATAAGACGTCATAATGTTCCGAGGTGGTCAGATCTGAAGAATATAAATTCTGTCCAGTAAATTATAGAACTACGTTATAAATGTTAAAATGGTTATGTAATTTGATGTGTATAGTATATTAACATCAATTAACTACTTAGAAGGTGTGAATAACACGATGCATAATTGTTTTATCTCCTTTTACATTTATTAATTTTTTAACTGGATTTCATTCTGCCCCTTGTGTATTTTGTAATGAGGTAACTCGAGATATCCTCCTCTTCAAACACTTATAAATTTCAAATAATTTGTGAGAGCAAAGAAAAAGAAAGGGGGAGAGGGGGAGAGGTAATTAATTGGTTTCTTGAATACAGAATCCAATCAATTGAAAGTAAATTGACATACACTTTTCGTTGCAAATTTTATTTTCCAATCAAGACCACCCTAAGGCATGCCAGTGTAGGCTTAATATAATTTCTTCTGTACATCTAATTGAAGCTCTTTGTAAATTATTTCGTAGCATTTGATAGTAAAAATAAAAACTAATAGAAAATTTATGTTTTCTTTCAATTCTTGGACACGTATGTTTTTCCAGCACGAAACGTCAAATCAACGTCAAGCAGACGTTATATTGTTGTCCAAACGTTAATTAGACTTCGGATCATCACTTTATGCACGCAATAAGTGAACCAAACTGATTTTATCTGAGTTTAGTATGCGTTTTTGATACCTTATGTGGACCACACTGAAAATATGTGAGTTTAGTATGCGTTTTTGACACCTTATGTGGACCACACTGAAAATATGTGAGTTTAGTATGGGTTTTTGACACCTTATGTGGACCACACTGAAAATATGTGAGTTTAGTATGGGTTTTGGACACCTTATGTGGACCACACTGAAAATATGTGAGTTTAGTATGGGTTTTGGGCACCTTATGTGAGCCACACTGATTATATCCAAGTTTAGTATGAGTTTTTGACACCTTATGATACAAAGACACATAACTTTTGAAAAAACCATGTTGTAGTGTTAAAAATTTCCAAAGAGTTGAGTCAACCCATAATAAACCTTTCAGCATAATTATTTTTGTGATGACGCCATTACTTACGATGACGTTATCAAGGAAAAACAAGTGGGGTCAAAAAATAAATTTAGGTCTACATAATTTGTCAGAATGTTTTTCAAGCAAAAATAAAAATAAATTGCACCTGTCAAAAAATTGATTACTAAGGGAATATTATCTCTAGTTACCAAAACACATTTCTTTTTAAAATGATCCTAGATAATTTATAGGAAAAGTTCCAAAATCTCTAGTTACACAAGCCATTCGTTCAAAAGTTATGCAAAAAGTATTGCAGGGTGGGGGAAATAGGGTTAAACTTTCCTAAAACTTAGGCCGCCACATAATTAGCATTTTTGCCTAATTATATTTTTAATGACGTCATTTCTTTTGATGACATCATCGAGGCAAAACAGGTGATGTAAAATCTTTTGTGGAGTATAATATATATTTTCAAAATAATATTGCCAGGGCGTATTTCAAGCAAAAATAATAAGAAAAAAACATTTCTAACTGTCAAAAAATTGTTGCTAAAGGAAAACTTATATATTTATTTTTCAAAATGACCCAAAATAAGGAATAGGAAAATTGCTAAAATGTTTAGTCATATAAGTCATCATTATTGAAGACATGAAGCCACGTAAGACAGGGGACACATTGTGTTCCCCACCTCTAGGTGTCTTAGGGTTAAAGAAGTGTGAATGACACAAGGTTGAATTCGCATGTATTTTTTTCATTCAACAAAAGAAAAAGTTAAAAAAAAAAAAATCGGCTTTATTTCTGACTAACTTAACCCTATTCAAGTGCCCCTCCCCCCTGTTAAACGTTTTTACATAACTTTTGAATGAATGGCTTATGTGACTAGAACTTTATGACTTTTCGTACAATTTATCTAGGATTATTTTAAAAATATATATTTTTTCAGTAACTAGGGATTATCTTCCCCTAGCAACCATATTTTTGACAGGTCGTAAATTGTTTTTTAAATTTATTTTTCTCCTTATTCTTGCTTGAAAATCATTTTGGTATATAGTTTGGAAAGAAAAAAAATTCACCTAAAAAAAAATGATCTGCACCACCTGTTTTCCCATGATGACGTCATCCTGAGTAATGACATCATCAAGAAAATTATTGTGTTAAATTGTCGACCTAACTTTCTGGAATAAAGTATCTCAATTCACAAACCGCTATTGCAGTTTTTCCGTTCGGCACACGACGTCGGAACAACTTCTAAATGACGTCGCGACGTAATTTAGGCCTTCTTGCGACATTGTTCGGACGTCGTTAAGAAGTTGTTCCGACGTAGTAAAAGGATACCTGATAGCAATACAATCAATATGTAGTGGACTAAGGGACCATCTAAAATTTCGCTCCAAAACCAACATTTTTGCTTGGGCTAAATCATCTAAAATTGTCAAAATTTAACAAAAATGAATTTTGTGCAGAAGTGTGTTAGGTCAATGAGCTTTTGCAATGGATTGATTTATTTGGTACGAAGAAATCAACATATTGCAAGATCAATGGCTTAGTACTCTCCTTAGTAGTGAGACACTCTCTAACGTCCAAGGTTTGACCTTTTGTCTAGTGAAATAATGAAATGATTTATTTAACTAATATTTGTTATTCGTAGTTATTGTTTATTCGTAAGTAAATGTTGCTTCCGTTTGATGTTTTCTTTTTACGTTTTATCGTGGACGTCCATGGTTTTATATTTGATGTTTTAGGTTCTCTTTTTCTTTTTTCTGTCTAAAAATCGTAACGCTCTGTTGACAATGATTTGAAATTTCTGAATAGTTTGTGTTTGTTCGTCATTTCCGGCAATTTTTTTATTATTGTTTGTAATTTTTGATTCGCTTGCTTGCACAGTGAGTGTTCTTGTCGGTATATTTGCAGTCGAAGAGTTGTTTTCAATGTTTAGCAGTTTGTTGCAAAGGGTGAAATTTTCTTTACAGAATTTGATTATTTTCGTTGTTCCACGCTAAAATAAAAAACGATAGGGTTATGGATATAATTCAAGTATAATATACAGCCTGAAATACTACCGAATGCTTTCTCGTATTCCGTGTATGACTTTTAACCCGGTGGAGGGGAGGATTTGCCCCCTTATGGTTTTCCGAAAAGAAATTTCTTCTGAACTATGTGGCGTCTTCACATTAACTTATTTTACATTGCTGGGCAGATCGATTGTTTCTTTCGTTCATCATTAGACATTATCTGAAGCCTCCTCTCAAATTCCTTGTATTTCCCACCTAAAATCTGAAATGCCGGAAATATCTTCTGTTTATAAAAAGGAATAATCTTGAAATTTTGAACCCTGATTCATAACCACAAGTAGAACCAAGGCAGAAAATATTTTGGGTTAACACGCCTTATCCCATGATTTTCCGATTTCACAATTTTTTCTAAATTTCGATGGTTTTGACCCCAATTTTCTACCCTATTTCTATTGATACTAATCTTTAAGACTATGTTCAGCCTCTCAGAATCAATCAACAGAAGTTAAAAATCTATCCCCAGTCAATTTATATATGTGTTTGAAGAGAGCACATACTTTTTCAAAAAAATTGACATAAAGTTTAAAATTCTAATGACGTCATAGCAAAAATTAATACCATTTAAGAAAGATCTTGTGCTGGGTTATAACCATGCCAAGTTTTGTAGCTCCACCTTAATAGTTTGGGAGTTAGATAGGGATGGGGCATAAAATATGCTACCAACATACCCAGAGTAAAATAGTGTTAAAGAAACATTCACGTCGTGTTGTCATTAGACATTTATCTTATTATTATGAATGAAATCAACTGATTATTACACAATCTTAGACATTAATATAAAGACATTTTTCAAATGTCGACTAGTAATACGCGCCACAAGCAAAACGCAAGTGTTGAAAATGACCACTAGACGTCCCTTGAGGTTTATCTCAAGGGTTTATCCGAGTAGACTTAAGACTTTTTGCCAACTCGACAAATTTTGTTGCTTCTAGCAGCCTAGTACCCAGGCTCTTTGCACAAAAGCGAATTTCC
>JAULBZ010004654.1:0-14452 GCA_032360805.1 Neoturris breviconis | reverse complement strand
TTGGAACAATAAATATTTCTACATTCTTAACCCTATAAAAGCCAAAACTTTTGGTAACCCTATTAAGGCTGGGGATAGGGCAGGAGTAATTATGCACCCAAACTACAGATGCTAGAAGCATAGAATCCTAGGAAATATTCTCTGACACAAGTACTTTCCGTTTATACCATTATTGCAACAATAGTCTCTTAAATTATTTGCTGACATAGCAAAAATTTGAAAAATATACCAGTTTATGCAAAGCTTGGTACCTAATTTTAAGGAGCCATAACTTTTGATTGAGAAAGGATTTCTTGACTTGGTATTCAGTTTCTGAAAGGAAATTGAATTCTCTTTCATATCCGTGCCAAAATAATTTTAAAAATGACATCATCAGCCTGTATAGGGCACCAAACTTATCAAAATATCTTTCAAAGTTATAACATCATTATATGACAGCATTGTAACCATTTATAAGCTGTACAGCAGGAAACAAACTTTTTAATTGATGGGTTTCTGATATTGCGTCTATCTCTGTCATGAAATTTTTAGCTACATTAAAGGAAAAAAACTAAGCGGGAAGAATATCCTACAGAAGAAAATACTCCCGATTTGCCCCTTATTCGCAGGTATAATTTTGCAGAAACGTAGAATAAATTGCAATCAGCAGGAATTAAATCCGCCGTTTTTCAAAATATTTACAAACTGCAGGAATTTCCAAAAAATAGTATAAATTTCTATCAAAGCATCTACAAGATGCATCTACAAGCTAGCTAGCTAGCTATGTTATTAGTAATTATTAGCTAATTGATTTTTACTCATATACCACTAAGGAAATTCTGTTGCATTGAGAATCTTTCATTCACTGGTATAAATCCCACAGTAGTCACAAAATAATTGTCAACTGCATGAATAAATTCCGCAGGTTACTCAAAACAATCGTTATTCACAGGAATAAATTTTGTAGAATAGGGGATTTTTAGTACCATCATCTTTCTATTTCTTGCTAAACATTTAATTTTATTTTTGCAAGTGTTTCATTTTACCATACCAATGCTTGAAACAAGAGCAAATAATCACTGCAAAGAGTATTTTTGAGTGTTGCTTCAGGCTTTACAACTTGAATCAATGCTTAATCACCCCTCCTCCACTATTTACTCTTATTTCATAATCATTGCCATAATCATTTCCTCATATTGTCTTCTGTCTACCTTTGAGTAATAAAAGTCCTTCCTAGTCCGAGCACCTTCCATTTTCAATATTTTTTAAATAAGACCTCTGCTAAGAACGCCTTTAGATGAACCCCTTAAATGATGGGTAAAACTCAGTTAAGGGTCCATGTAAAGGCTGCTTATGAATACCAACACAAACTTTCCAAATAGTAGTACTTCAGTAACTAAATAATTTCACAGGTGCATAATAGCATTTTAAGATAAATATGATTGGCTAAAGACCTATTCACAAATACATGAAAATGAGGCGTTGGCTGCTCAAAGAAGAACTTGATGCAACTTCCTTTTAGTGCACTGTAGTTTTCATGTATTTTTAAATAGGTCTATTATTATAATAATCAATGCTAATCCGGTAAACACTGAATCAAGAAGAAAAATTCAAGTTACAAGGAACGATGAGGTCTGACATTACAGCAGTGTTTGAAATAAGAGTAAATAATCATTGTGGAGGTGGGATTTTCAAGCATTACTTAAGGCTTGCTAGTCTGAAGCAATGCTCAAAAATCACTACTCCATAGTGGTTATTTGCTCTTATTCCACTGTACAGTAGTCCACCAAAGAAAAAGAAGAGAAAGATAGCTTACATTTTCATCGGGTTTCAGTATAAAATGCTTGGTATGTCCTTGCCATAAAACACTTAAAACATTATCACCAGAGCCATCAGATCTTTCCCGCACAATAAAATCGCCATCTTGCTTTAGTAGGCGAGCAATACTTGGTCGATCAACTTTACCATGGAACCAAGCAGAAGAAGAAAGACTTTCAAAAGGCTATGAGAAAAAGTTCCATACTTATTTCTTGGCAAAAACTTGTTCAAAGTCTGCAATAAAGATGCTAGAACAACAACTTTGACGTTATTTTAGCTTCTTTACTGCTGACTTTAAACAAGTTTTTGCACACTAGGTAACCTCATTTTAACAGTTGTAATAAATATCTAGTGATTGAAATAAGAGCAAATAATCACTGTGAAGGAGTGATTTTTGAGCATAGCTTTAGGCTATAAACCTGCAGCTATGCTCAAAGATCCCTCCTCCATAGTCATTATTTGTTCTTTTTCAAAAAAAATATCATCTAACGAACAAAAATTTTGAAAATTTGATTTCTATCAGAATGTCAGTCCCTTGAATGCTGATCTTTTGTCAGTCCCTCAAATTTCAAAGTAGTAGCACTTTAGGAACATGATCTAATAAAGAAAGTAGGATGCTGATGCTATCACCACCTTGTTGTAATAGAAATAGCCCATCCAAACTTTGTTTCGGAAAGTAAAAACCATAAGGGGCCTAAATTTTCGGAGTATAGGAGAAATTATTTATTTATTGAAAGAACATAAGCATTTTATATTCTATACTGGCCTAGAATACTAAATATTTTTTTTATACTCTGGCATTAACTATTAAATATCTGGGAAAGAAAGTGAACTTAAAATCTCCAACAATAGATTGCAATATACAAAAAGAAAGTGAATAGCAGAGGCATGAATCCTTAGCCAATGTTACCCTCAACATTTCTTTGAACAAGTGACTTTTTTAATTCACAGCTCAGGCTACTGAAATTGAAACAATTAGTGTTCGTTGCCTGACTTGACTATCAAAAATCGATTGGAAAAACTTTGAAAAATTTACATTCAGTGCCATATCCAGAGTTTTTTTGGGGACAGCATATTGGTACTGAAAAATAAAGTCAAGGTTTAGTGATTTTTCACCCAGGACTAAGAAAAGTCTTTGGTTATTGTCAAACTATGTATTTGGACAATATTTTGTTTGTTGTCAAAACTTAACAACTTTACAACTTCACAAAATAGAACTACCATCTTTAATATATAAACCAACCAGCAGCAGCTCTTTTATCACACGAAAGAAGATTATTGTTGCACTGTACTGTAAATTCGTAGTCACATGTGATCACTGAAATTATGATCAGGTAACTGAATTTCATGACATGCCTAACCAAATTGACTGTCAAAGAAAATTTTAAGATACATCACTTAACTATCCTTTTTTACATTTCTACACTTCAGATTTGCAGTAAAAAAAAACTCAACAAAAGTTCTTACCTCATCATAGGAAGGTTCCGAGTCTGTAGAATGTTGAGATAAAGTTGAAGGTCGGCGTATACTCTCTCTTTTACTTTTTAATCGATCAAAAAGTTTGGGTATGGTAGATGAACGATTTTTTCGAGATTCTGGCATTGTGTCATTCTAAAGAAATTAATTTTAACCACAAACAATCAAAACAATGGTTTCAACGTTAGAAACAATTAATTACTATGACAGAGTGATTTTTAGCTAAAAAATCCCTCCTCCACAGTGATTATTTCACTTCCTTCTATGCCAAGTACATACTTTATGCATATTAATTTGTGGAGTGGGGTATATCACACTTATGTTGTGCCATTTTCAACAACCCAGTAGGCAAAAACTTGTTCAAATTTCGCAGAAAAGACACTAGAACAACATTTGCAGTGTTTTTGCCTACTGGGTAAAGTGTAAATACTGATTACTGATGATGTATGTGCAGTGGTCAAAGAAAAAGGAAATAATCACTGTGGAAGAAGAATCTTTTGAAGGAATTTTCCTACATGTTTTCACCAAATAGTGTAACATTGCCAAATTTTACTAAAGAAGCATTTGACATAATAACGGACCTGTAGCCCTGGGCACCTGAACCAAGGACCCTTGAACTAAATACAACCCTGAAACCAGGACCCTGCCCAAGACCCTAGGGCCCTGACTTCACAGCTCTGAGACCAAAACCTTAGCTCTAAGACGCTGGTTTGTGTATAGGAAAAAGTATGATCGATCTGCAGGGACAGAGCCCATTGGGTTTATTCCAAATTTCTAGTTTTTGTTAGTCATAGGGAGCTTAAAAGAATAGCAAGAAATTCTGATCCCTACAATTTGTGGGAGAGAGGGGGGGCTTTAAATCTAGTTAACTTAAATAAAAAAAAACATCAATGGGCCACCACCAGACAGACAAGCCCTAGTTACATTGCAAACCCACTACCCAGATGGACACCTCACAATAACATATATAATGGTAATCCTTAGGAGCCCTCTTCTACAGCAATCATTGGCTCCTATTCTTAGCACTGGTACCATAATGCTTTGATTAAGTGTCCGGGCGCTTATTTAATTCACAAACTTTTAAGGAGGTGCTAACTTAACTCAAATGCAATTTCTGTAATGTATTCCACATTATTAGGGGCAAACTGATTATCCACTGGTGTAATCATAAAATTGACTTGTAACTTAGTCAGGTTTGAACTCACACCACACTCTAATTCTGCTGGCTGCAGAATCAGATCTGATTTCTTAGCATCTCATGGCCATACATTGCAACAAAAGCTGAATGCAAAAAACAACTTATTGATATTTAATTGAAACAAAAAATGTTCGTAAAAGTACTAGTTTTTACTTAATAGGATAAAATTATGAGGTTGTTTTAAATTGTAAAAATCCAAATAAAAACACGTACGCTTATTTATTCTGACACATTTTAAAGGGGTGCGGGGATAGGGGGTGGCTTAATTGAGGAGGGAACTTATTAATGTTTCAGTACAATCACTAATTTGAGGGAAGGGGCAATAATTTGAGAGCCTGAATCTATGCTCAAAATTTCCTCCTCCATATGAGGCTATTTTCCTTTTTAAACGCTGGTGTAACTCATATAGATCATCATTGTTGACATCTGAAAGAAGAGGTTTGACAATTCATAGAACTTACTTCAGTTTTTTGTGCTGGTATAGTGGCTGATGTTGATGCTGTGGGAGGATTTAAATCAATATATGGTTTCGGGCCTCCTTCAGCTATTTTCTCTAGAGCTTTTTCAACTACATCACATTGAATCTGAAAAGCAGAGAATTTGATAATTAAATAGTTTAATTTTAGAATATCCAAATGAACACAGTATTGTACTCAATCATTATAAAACAGCACGCATAAAAAATAGATTAAACATTTTCTTTTATATAATTTCTTAGGCAGCCTTTACATGGACTCATAAATGAGTTTCCCACTAGACAATCTTGCATTTGATTGGTTTCTTCGTACCGAAGAAACCAATCAAATGCAAGTTCATTTAGGGTGAAATTCGTTTAGGGGTCAATGCAAAGGCTGCCTAAGAATAATATTTAATTAATTTACAGCTCCAGTACTCAATAAGAGGAAATAATCACTGTGGAGAAGTGACTTCTGAGCATAGCTGTAGGCATTATACATTATAATACACTCTGCCTCGGCAGTTATTTTGAAACTGGCCAGTGCTCAAAATAAGACTAAATAATCATTGTGAGGGTTTGCGCTTTCAGAGATTCTGGCCTTAAGTTATGTTAAAAAATCTCTTATTTCGACCACGGTTACTAATTCAGATCATCAATCTTACCACTGCCATTTCTATCTTGCATTTATATTCTTCTGCTTCTAATTTCAAATTATGACATTGCACACATTGCTCAATAGTACTAAAGAATGAAATGCAAATAATCACTGTGGAGGAGAAACCTTTGTAGCTAAAACTATTCTGAAAAGCCCTCGTCCATAGTGATTTATATTCGGAACAAATATGGTTCAAAAAATAAGAAGGGTGTGGTTACAGTTGTCGAAATAAGAGTAAATAATCACTGTGGAAGAGTGATTTTTGAGCATGTCTTCTGGCTTTGCTATGCTCAAAAATCACTCCTCCACAGTGATTATTGATCTAATTTCAACCACTGGATTAGGGAAATAACCTTATTCCATATACCATATTCTTAGGTACCAAAAATAAAAATAAATAATTACAGAATTGTAAATCACTTCTACACAGTGATTATTTATTCTTATTCAATCAGTGAGATATATTTTCAAAAGATCATTGCTATAAATTTCTGTTCATTTACGTAAGAGGAATCACTTTTTGAGAGGATTATTTCATGCAGATATATATAAGACATTATTCTATTGGGGTATTCTTTTCTCTTGAAATTTTCAGCAATATTTCAGAGGGTTCCTGATACATCCATTCTCAAGCTCTGCATTAAGATTTCAGATCTTTAATGTGTTTTATTTCGCATATAAATTTGGGTAATTCTGGATTACAATTTCTATGAGGATTCCTCACATTTCTACTCTTCATTCTTTAACAGAAGTTTTTACCTTAATATTGCTTTATTATTTTCAGTTGAGTACATTTCTTGAAGCACCTTTTCCTGTTCTTTTAAGCTATCTGCCTAAACATATAATTTTTTTGTGAAGGTAAAGTTGCATGCATGCGGACTAACCAACATCAAATGTACAAAAGAAGTAGGCACTAAAAATATGAATACAAAAGTTGTCAAGTAAAAACCCAAATCTGTAGTAGTAAACAGACCTACAAATAGCATTTTAAAATAAATCCATATAACAAGTTGGATGGAGTAGTAGAACGAAATGAGGCTGGTTGTTAATTCACAGATTAAAAAAAGACCAGAGCCAAAATCACAGATATGCCGAACATGAAAAGAGCGCTCAAAACTCACTCCTCCACATTAAATACTAAGCACTTAGATCAATGTACAGAATCACATTTCATATTGTATACTGATCTTAAAGAGGCTCTTACCTTGCATTGGGAACTACCCTCAAGTATTGTCTTTTCCTCTTCCAATGTCTTCTTTCTAAAATAGTACACAATATATTATGAATGATTCACGTATGTACTATGTACCTGCACACTAAATTACAGTTTAATCTTTAAGAGAGAACACAGAAAGGTCTATATATCTCCTTCCTTTTTGTATGAAGGTAAATAAGTCTAGAGGTTAACAAAATATGTTATCCGTACCCGCACAACACACATGACAAGGATAAAATTTAGGAATCATTTTAACAGAGTTTTTTTCACTTTGGCAACACTAACATTTTGCATGAAGACTATGCACCCTTTACTGTATATGTATAATAGATTGAACAAAAACCTAGCTGAGTTCAGATAAAAAGTAGTCCTTTTACAGGTTACTTTTTCTCCATAAGTACAGTGGAAAAACACAGTTTTTCCAGGATTTTGTTTTGACAACTGTATCAAAATATCGACTAAATATTCTTTGCTGTACTGAGACTCAATATCAGATCTGAGCTATATAGCTAAGCAACAACTAAATATGAAACAATCATACAATAAAGTCTGAAAGATACTACACAATTTCGAAAAATGTTAGAGTGACAAAACCATTTTTCCTGAGATTTCCAGAAATTCTATTTTTCTAGGTTTTCCCTGAATATTCTAGGTTGTGTTAGAACCCTGACGTAAAGAACAGGTGATATTATTTTCTTTACAATTTAATCATACATACCTATACAGTAGTTGTTCATGAGTCAAATCATTAGTGGCAAGTTCATCTTGTGTTAAACCAGATGTTGCATTTTTATCGTGAACTAAGCTTTCATCAAACAAATAAGGGATACTTGCAACTGGAGCTTGTCTAAGAATATAAATGTTATATTTATTAGGAAATCCTCACAAGAATTTATATTCTTCATGATTTTTAAGCACTGGTCCAAATAAGAGTAAAATAATCCCTGTGAATGAGTGTTTTTGAGCGGAGATTGAACGAACAGTGCTCTAAAATCTCTCCTCCACGGTCATCATCTATGCTGATATCTTAACCACTGTTGGGTCGCAATGATATTTCCTGAAACTTTTTCCCGAAGTATTAACCACTCTTCTCTATTAACTATTACATTTATTTATTTCAATTCAATTTTAATTCCTACCATAATGATCATAGAAAGTTGAGTTTTGAAGAAATAATTCCATGTTATTTAAAATAGAAAGCCAAATTTTGATTCAACCAGATCTGCAAGAAATTTAGCAAGAATCAGCCTGGGGTTTTGGGACATCCACCAGTCTATTAGTTAAGCATATACCAATTATGACAACTAATAAATTCACTAGCATGAAAATAACATGATGGAAGATTTGAAAATACCAGAACATTAGCTCAAAAGGTTTAAATAAAGAGTAAAAAATACATACTTATTCCCTTGTACAAATGCTTGGTATTCACCACCAGAACTAATAAATGCAATACTTTGTTCTAATTCTTTTTCTGATGTAATAAATTCTTCCCGACACCATCTGGTATTGGATTGCATATCAAGAAATATATCCTTCCTAATAAGTAATCACAAAATTAAAAGCAGACTTTCTATGCCACCTAAGCAGTGTGTACATTCCATGTGATTGGATAACCCCAGGCCTTGCCCTGAATCCCAAGCAATCACTTGCGCTCGCATATATTTTTAGTAGGTTGCTAAAATACTTAGATTTGTTTCTGTTTAACTCAATCATCAACAAAATACTGATCTTCATAAGTATAATATCATGGACATCACTGTCTTCGTCTGCCATTTTTCTAAACATTTCTCTTTCCATTGCAACTTACACATTCACTGTAAAATTGTTATTTCAATTTATTCAATGTGTGCACTAATTATTTCATGTGTATTCGAACATGTGTGTTAATTTATTTTTTTCACTTTGAATATAGTTGCAATGGCTGCCAATACGACAAAAGGAAACAGAGTTTAACTAACCACTTTCAATATTTAGGAGAAAGGTGGAGTGATAGGTTATAAAAAAAGAATCAGATGAAGCTAGTGTACGTTAACGTTAACTTTGTTTGCTGTATGGTTTGCGCAAGAAATAAAAAACTAATACTGCAACACCCAAAATATAAAGGAAAAATAATAAATGCTATGGTTAGATTCGAGCAATGTCACAAAATTTGCTGTTCTTAAACACTTAAATGGTGAGGCACACAAAATAACCCTCAAGATTGATAGTAAAAATCAACCACCAGAAGATCGATTGAACATGAAAGTTACATATGTTTTGTTGACTCTTCAGATGGTTACTTTCTGTTACTTTTACTTATCTATGACTTTATAATGGCCTGCCCTAAACATACAAAAAGTACCAAGTGGATACCTTTTATTTGAGTTTTGCTAAAACATTTTAAAAAACTAAAATCTTGTCACATTGTTTTGAAAATATGTAAACATTGAATAATATAAAGGAAAAACTTTAAAGGATATTATAGAATTATGAAACACAATGTTTACTTCAATATCGGTACAGATAAAACACATACCAAGGCTCTACATATCGCTGTTGAACGTCTTGCATTGAATTTAACAAAGTAGGAACCAAACTTTGGTGATAATGTGTTAGATGTTCATTCAATGCAGCCACTGATAAATAGTAATCATTATGATTCAGATGAAGCTTCCGTGAATATTGATCAAGATTTGCTTTAAATTTATGCCAGTCTTTTTGACCTAGGAAAAAAAATGGACAAGCTGATTTATAAGTCTCAAAATAAGTGGAGGAGTGTTATTTGAGTTCAGTTTTCGGCTTTAAAACAGAAAATTGCATTCAAAAACACTCCACCACAGGTAATTTTTGACGGTAACTTTGAGACTTGGAAGAAAACATTAACATTATCAACTTAATTTTAAATAATTATACTAAATATAAATCCAAAGCAAAAATATTGTAACAAAACATGGAAATTACGATCTAATCGTCAAAGAGTCCATATCGAGTGAGAAACTAAAAAAATGTTAAATTTCTGCAATAACATTCGCTGGTTCAAATAAGAGTAAATAAACACTGTGGAGGAAGGATTTTTGAGCATAGCTTCAGGCTACAATAACTGAATCCATGCTAAAAAATCCTTCCTCCACAGTAATTATGCACTCTTATTTCGATCACTGTCATTCCAAAAATGATGTTGAATCTTTAGTTAAACATGTTGTTTTGACACATTCAGATATTTGTTGATATTTATTAGACATCAAATATCCACTGAGTAATAAGCACTGTCAGGCCTTTCCATGGGACGTGTGTGATCACATGTGTTGGCACACGCATGACACAATTTACGCATGCAAACGATCACACGTGCAAAATAGTTTTCCTTTTGATGCATTGAATAATTTATTATATATTATATTTTTGTCAAATCAATTATAACACCTAAAACACATAGCTATACTCTGTTGATGTTTTTACTCTATCGTGATTCCCACAAATAGGAGGTTCAACTCACTATGAAAAAATTCTTATTTCAGGGAGTTATACACAACATATTCTTCATAATTTATATTGCACTTGTTATATTATTTTTGTAAAAACTCTAGTGTAAAAAATACTAAAGAAGAATGTTTGACATTAGCAAATGCAGCATATATAATTTGGTGAGCAAGCTTAGAGAAATATAGCTTATCAAAACAAAGTTATACCCCCTGATTGAGAGTAAAAGTTGTGAAATGCCACACGTGCTCGAGAAGGCAAAATATCAGGGGTTACTATAAAATTATATTTTATATAATTATGTTTAATTTTAATAAGTACAGTATTTGATCGTGTGATTTATCAAAGTATGTTAACACGTGTGTTTATTTATAAAAGATTAAAAATACCAGCTCAATGTTTAAATTGAACATTAACTAAATATACATAGACAATTTAATAGATATCCTGTCTGACTATTAGGTTTATTTTATAATGCATCTTAAAAATGGTAACATATTCATTTACTACTATCTCAGAGAGATAAAAGCATGTAGCAGGAAGATATTTTTAATGATGACAAAGTTAGAATTTATCTTTATCAAAGAAGAAATTCAAGTATTTATGATGTAAAAAAAAGATGGAAAAGACAGAATATGAGGGTGCATTGATGGCTAGAAGTATGTTGCATTTTTGGTCTCACTTATACTAGGGAACAATGACAATATTAATCAGTAAAGTAACTATTTTACTAACTACTACATATTTGAGGTAAATATAGTAAGCCTAATCATCAATAGAATTTTATTAGCTTTTTAGACTAAATTAAAGGGTGCAAATGTACATCGCACCTATCGCACATGTAAGCTGGAGTGTGATTTGCAACTGGCACATCATATTACTCATTGAGAGGCCTGGCAGCCCTCTGCACAAAAGTAGAAATAACTTTGCCAGTGGCAAATAATTCAATTGGAGCATAATAAAGCTATCATTTCTTTTTTGGGATATAAATTCAAACTCATTTCAATTATATTGATGATATTGATGAATTTAAATCAATCAAAAGTCTCAAAATCCTGACAATTCTGACTTTCTCCTGACCTTTTCAGGCGAAAAATCTGACTATTGCTGATTGTGTTATTCATAGAACAAAACAAGAAAGCGATGTTCCCAACCATCTTCACACCATCCATCCATCACACAACAAATTTTTACTTCTGCTGAATGAAAAGCCTGACTTTAACTGAAAAGTAGCTAATTATCCTGACAATCCACTTTTTAGAATCCTAACCAAATCCTGATTATCCCGACCTGGTGGCAACCCTGACCACAGGTGATGTTTAACAGTTCCTTTAAGACTAAGTATAAAAGTTACCTTTCGTTCTCAAATAGGAATCGTCAAGTTTTTCTCGCCATTTTGATGCATCTTTTAATGCTTCTTTATAAGTATTTCCAAGTCTAACCATTTCATCGGTACTATGTGTAAATTCACGTTCTAGTCTATTTCTACTAATTTTAAAATTGTCGCATATTTCTTTTTTACGAGCTGCTAAAGTCTTAATTCGTGGTACAATTTGCTGATTAAGCATTTTAGACATATTGGAAATAGTTATTGCCTTATTTTCAGACTCTGTCATATATGTTCGCCAAGCCTGAAAAATAACAACAAAGCAGAATGAATATACATAAAGAATCATATATTTTATGTAACAAACAATCAGCATCTGTTTGAAATATAGATTGAACAAGCATGATATGTATTTGTGGGCCAAAATGCAAGTCTGGATATAACTGCCAGACATCACCTATGGAAGAGTGTTTTTGAGTATACTCAAAAACACTCCTCCACAGGTGATGTCCGACTATAATAAATATAATAATAAATTGTTTATATAATTTACCTTGTCAATTAAACTACCATTTGTGCATACATTAGACTCTGGTAATTTCATTTTTATGTGAAGTTTACCTAATTTATCTGCGTATTCAGAATCAAGCCTTGCTCTTTTTTCTGCATACTGCTCCATGTGTTCAAGTAGCTTTAGTTCTGCTAAGCATAACTTGTAGACTGCATCCAATCCATTTCTACCATGGAAATTAGATGCAAATTCAACGACATCATGGCGAGGAGATGGTAGAGGAGATTGTTTGATCATTGAAAGATCAACTTCCACCATCATCTTGTTAATAGTTTTCTAGAATGTGTGTACAGTATATATATATATTTTTAAAAAGATGCACATAAAACCAACCTCACTGAAGATGATCTATGTTGGATGCAACTTTCCAA
Organism: Neoturris breviconis; assembly: GCA_032360805.1. Lineage (NCBI taxonomy): Eukaryota > Metazoa > Cnidaria > Hydrozoa > Anthoathecata > Pandeidae > Neoturris > Neoturris breviconis. The sequence goes on along the minus strand of JAULBZ010004654.1, from coordinate 1,922 downwards.
CAGTATTAAATCCATGTATTTGGCTTATCAAAGGCCAAGAAGAGTACATTGTTTGAAAAAAGAGCAAATAATCAGCCCGAAGCAATGCTCAAAAATCATTCGTCAAGTGCTTATTTGCTCTAATTTTAAACACTGGGAAAGATCTTATACAGAGTGGTAGAAATTGATGTATAGCAAGTCGTACGTACTGTATGCATGTATATATGCATGGCAGATATGCAAGCAAGCATGTATACTGTATGTAAATATGCTACATGTATAGGCTATATGCATAGATTATGTGCATGGGTCATATGTATGGGCTGTATATAAGCGTTCTGTGTTACACAAAAATCAGTCCAAGAAACATAAATACAAACATACTGTCATGACCGTAAAATATCAATTGTTTCGGTAACGTGGTGGAAATTGAGTCAAGGAGAATAAAACTATTTACACCATATGGTCTTCTTTGTTCCATAAATATTACTTTGATTAAAATATATAACATAAAACCAATACTACAGATCTAAAACATTCATATTAAATCCAGTGCATAAAATAAAAACAAATAAGCACTGTGGAGAAGTGATTTTAGAGCATACCTTCAGGCTATAAAACATGATGCTATGCTCAAAAACCCCTCCTTCACAGTGATTATTTTTACTCTCTTTTTAACCACTGTACCTATTATAATACTTCCAGAAGAGTATGAACTCAATGATTTTAATCTACTTTTATACTATTTTTAAAGCAATTGATAAGCTTTTTATAGTAATCCACTAAAACAAAATTAATGTATAACAACTTTCAATATTATTGTTGAAGTCGAAAGTAACAGAACAAATAATTAATGTGGTTTCGATTTATTGCAAAGACATTAAAAAAATATGTCCTAGCAAAAACTTGTTCAAAGTCCCCTTTACTGCAAACTTTGAACAAGTTTTTGCCCACTGGGATATTTCAAGATTTTTCTTACCCACAGAACTAAAGGCTATTTATTTATTTTCAGGTGAAACAAAAAAGGGTATCCAGGAATCATTAACAAGACTGAATTACAAGCCCCAAATAACTGTTGGACATCACCTGTGGAGGAGTGTTTATTTAAGTACAGTTTCAACTGCAAAACTGTATTAAAAAACCCTCCTTCACAGGTGATGTTCAACATTAATTTTGAAGAATATGTCTGCACATGCAAAGTAAGAATTAACTCATTATAATGCACAGTGGTTTAAATAAGAGCAAAAGAATCACTGTGGAGAAGGTATTTTTGAGAATAGATTCAAACTTTGTAGCCTGAAGTTATACTCATAAAAACACTCTCCCTAGTGATTAATTTCTCTTATTGCAACCACTGTAATTTTAATAACTTCAACAATTAAAAGCATGCTATCAGACTGCTGCTATCATACTTAAGCAAACATTCTCTACACATGTATTTACTGATAAATATAATTATTAACATGGTTAGCACACATCACATTTTTAAGATGATATATTCAAAAACAATTGTTTGGAACATATCATCAGCCGATAACCATAAGCTACTTGTAAATGCTTTTTAAAATATCTAATGCCATTCATTAATATTGCAAATTGTGCCTGTCATTTTAAAATAAATTTGTTTTCAGTGGACAAAATGAGAGCAAATAATCACTGTTGAGAAGTGATCTCCTCCACCGTGATCATTTACTCTTATTTTGTCCATTATATCATTATATTTGTCTCACTTTCTACTCAAAGTATCACCTATAAAAACAAATTGCAAGTCACTAGAAAATAAAATCAAAATAACTTCATTTATCTCAATACTTCATAAATAAACATTTTAATATTCTCACACATCTTATACTTTTAAATTTTAACAGAAAACTGTTAAAACTTTGTAGGTGAAAAAAACAACAAGATGTGATTTCAATCATAAGTTCTTAAAGGAATAGAAC
>JAULBZ010004653.1:0-14453 GCA_032360805.1 Neoturris breviconis | reverse complement strand
GCCAGCAGAGGCCAGGGCTTTCTTCGCCGCTCTTCCGTGTTCGAAAAGGCAAGAAGCCCTGGGAACGAGGTTGGCACGTTATTGTAATTTCAGAATAAAAGCAATTAACAATTATCCCAGTCCGCAAAAACCTGTTCAAAGTCAGAAGTATTTTGCTGACTTTGAACAGGTTTTTGCCGACTGGGAGACCTACCGCGTGGTTGTCACGCATAATTTTCCTTATTGTTCACCACATATCGTGCATTAAAAACGCGTCGAATCTATATAAGTTTTTTTTACCATACTTTCTCATATACCACTTCCGATGATTTACATTCTTAGCAGAAAACCCAATCAAAAAGTTTTTATAAATACTCACACTGACGGATTGGTCCAAATAAAAACAAATGATCACTGTGGATGACAACCTCGTTCCCAGGGCTTCTTGCCTTTAGGAACGAGGTTGTGTTGAGGAATGAATTTTTTAAGATAGCTTCAGGCTACAAAGCTTGAAGGTATGCTAAAAAGTCCCCCTTCCACCGTGATTATTTTTCTTATTTTGACTCCGCAAAGATCAAAAATACCCTAATTTGTTTTTCATAACTTCTGTTTAGCAAAAATGATCTTCATGAAATTTTTAACATTTTTGTTTTTGACTATATGCAGGGGATTTATGAGATTTATGCAAAAAAGTAATACTTTTTAGAGTGTTGCAGGTGGTCCCACTGATCCTTTTTGTTAAAGGCTATCTAACGGAAAATATGTCTAGAATAAGCACAATGAGAAAGCAGAGACGGTTATGGATAAGCAAATAATTAAAAATTACTGCTAACATGTCACGTGGTTCCTTCATCTTTAAAAAAAATATTCTACAAAAATATGAAGTGGTAAAAAATATGAAATTGTTTAGTACATCCAGAATTGATTTAAATTATATTGGAACAATTCCTAAGTTTCATTGAAGATCTGATAATAAGAGAATTGGAAATTGAAATTTTAAAATATTTTTTGCAACTTTGGCGCTCCAATCAGAGAGAGAGAATAAAAACGTCCTGCGTATATTAACTAAACAATCTTAGTTAAAATTTTAAAAACTTTGTTAAAATTTTAACAACGTCGAATGACGTTGTTCTAGCATCTTTACTGTGGAGTTTGAATAAGTTTTTATCCACTGAGTAGAATCAACAAAGCAACTTTTAAAACATCTACCTCTGAATCAACAAGGATACATATATGATTCCAATCTTGCAATATACTCTGCATTATAACGTTGTTTATTTATTAATTTAGCGGCATATACAATACATTCTCAATCACATTTAGTTTATTCTAAGCATAGAAAGAGAAAAAAGGTCACGATTTCTTCATGTTGGTTTCAACTTTTTGTAGATTTGTTTATTCCGTTCCCATAGTGTAAGATAAATTTTTTTAAAAAAATGAACATCTGCAGAACGTGATTGAATTTTTTTTTAATTTAATTTTCTTTTCTAGTAAAAAATAAAACTAGTCGTTTCTATTGGAGACTTTTTATATCCACAGATATATTTAGCCTTCTCTGATTTTTCTTTGGAATTAATTGAAAGGATTAAAGACCTTGTTATATAGCTATTGTGTCCAGATTTGTTCAAATATTAAAGAAACGATTCTTACATAGAAGAATATATTAAAGGCGCTATAACCTTGCACAACCAACGTCCTCGCTACTACTTTACAATGTAGATCATTTTGTCTAACCTCGTTCCCAGGGCTTCTTGCCTTTTTGAACACGGAAGAGCGTGTTCGAAAAGGCAAGAAGCCCTGGGAACGAGGTTGCATTTTGTCAATAAATATACAAATAATAAGGATACAACATGTTTCGTGAAATCTGATAAATAAATAAATATATATTTATATTTTCATTGGTAGCTACATGATGCAAAACGTCGACATTTAGATGAAAAAAACAAGCATTCCACTGCTTCGTAAGATCCTGATAGACCTGTTCACAAATACATGAAAACGAAGCGTTGGCTGCTCAAAGTAGAACTTGTTACAATGCAATAGCATGTTCTTGTTATGATATCTTGAAAGTTTATGTATAAATGTTATCCAAGCAAGTTGTAGTGTTGAGAATCATCATTTAGTTAGCATAATAAAGCTTAGTGAGGCAAATGCTCCGTCCTGATGCAGAAAAGGCGCCATCTTGCCAAATGCTGGTAAACATTTAGGGAGATTCCCTTTTGCTGACAACTGGTTTTATTCGAAAAAGTCACTATATAAAACAACTGATTATCTTTAATAAAAAAATATTTTACAAATCAGTTGCAATTTACAATACAGATTTACAATGCAACTAGGCCAGATTATTTAATTACTCAAAATGGAGCCTAAGTATGAAAATTAAAAAGTTAGAGTTCATGATCGTTTTAATATTAACAACGTTATTACAAGGATAATGGCGGATATAAACTAATTAAAAGTATTTTTAATGTAGTTATAGTTTACATTGCAGAGAGAGCCAATTGAATCATATAATATAACCAGTTTAGAGTCTCATTTTAAGTTCGTTTAGGTTTAGCCCTAGTTTAGCTAAGCATCTTCTTTCTTAATTTGTGGCTTATGAACTCTAATACATCTAATAACAGATTTATATCCATTTCCGTAGCCTGATCCACAGACAAAGTTCCAAAATCTCAAGTATATGAATTAGACATAGTCAGTGAAAGAAGCTACAGTTCCGCAAATAATGTTGGTTGATAACTTCTGGTGATTTTTAATCATCAACTTTTGTTGATTTTCAAAAAGAAAAAAAAAAAATCGGCTCTCGGCAAATTAGCAACTCTCCAACTCGCAACTCTCTAACTCAAGAAAATTGAAGAAACTTAATTATGGCAATCTTGGTTAAAAGAAAAAAAATAGATTTGATCGGAGTAGTTTTAGTCAGAAAAACACTGTTCATAACTGTAGTTCGCCATTGAATGATGTTACATACACTGTCAGGAAGCATGCAATGGAAACCTAAGTAATCTGGGTTATTATGCAAGGAAAATGTCGCAAGATTAGGTGAATTTACAATCTTGGAAATTACATTAGGGACATTTTACAATTTTGACGAACAATAAACGCCACAGGTTAAGCACAAATGCGGAAAACGACTACGAGAAGTCCATAGAGATTTATCGAGTAGACTTATCGAGTAGACTTAAGACTTAGAATCTTCGGAGTGAAGATGCAAAAAAACAGCGTCTACTGTGAACTTTGAACAGGTTTTTGCTAACTGGGATGATCTTGATAGCTTATAATCTGTGTCGCAGGAACCATTCGCCACTCTCTTAAGGTATAAGGCCACTCTGAATAAAACTTGGGAATGGGACAAATTGATCCGCGTCAATTTTGATTTGCGATAACTTTTTAACCCTATTCAGGTCCCCTCTTGCTAAACTTTTTTGTTTTTGCATAACTTTTAAATGAATGGCTAGAAATTTTATGACTTTTCCTACAATTTAACTAGGGATAATTTCCCCTAGCAACCATATTTTTGACAGGTGGTGAAAAAATATTTCTAAAAACTTTTCTTCTCATTATTTTTGTTTGAAAATCATTTTGGTATATAGTTTGGAAAAAAATTTCACCTAATTTTTATTTTTCTACATCACCTGTTTTCCCGTTATGACGTCATCGTCAGTAATGACGTCACCAAAAATTTATTTTACTGAAATGTTTATTAAGGGTTAACCTATCTTTCTGGAAAGTTTCAACACTACACCATGGTTTTATCCTATTTTTTCGAAGGTAAAAGGTGTTTGTTTTCACGTGGTAGATTATTGTATTAGAAGTTAATTAGAAGTTACTTTTTGAACCCAATTAAATAAATAAATAACATCATACTTGAATATTAGTCTTCCCGTAGACAAAAACTCAAAGTCCGCAGTAAAGACCCTAGAACAACGTCGAACCCCAGCCGGCAAAAACCTGTTCAAAGTCAGAAAAATAACGTTAGAACAACGTTCAAAGAACGTTGTTCTAACATTATTTCGCAGACTTTGAACAGCTTTTTGCCGGCTGGGAAGAAGTGATACAGTAATACTATAGTTCTTCCGCCAAATTCAGGTTGTTTTTTTATAAGCACCATTAAATTTGAGCTGAACCTCGTAATGCTTAATATTTTATTGTTTTAAGTCTCAAATAATGCTTAGGTGATGCGTGTGCTTTTTGGAGAGGTTTCGCCCAATAGAAGTAGAAGAGTATTACATAAAGAGCTTAAAGCTAGATTAAGATAATTCTAAAAGAAATTGTCTTGTAGCATTATTTCGTAATTCTGTGTGACTTCACGGAAGTGTCTATATGGGGTACACTCATTATTTTTTGAATCTATACTATTTTGAGGATTTATCTGCTGACTTGAATTTCCGTGTGTGCTTATTGGAATCATTTGTATTAACATCAGATAAAGGTTGACATTTATTAGGCGGAATGTTCCATGTGAAAGTCAAAATAAGACATAGCCTGGGTCGAAATTGACGTCACGCTTTATGTGTAGTTCATTAATTCTCATGGAAATTTTCACCTAATGGGAATCAACCTAAAGATAACATAAAAAACTACCGGGTATGTTTTTAGAAGTAACCTCATTCTTTAATGTTGTAGAGGAAAGTTGGTCAAAGCTGCTATAATGTAAATGGAAACAGTTGCATCAGTGGGAAATGTACCTGTGGTTTGTGTGGTATCAAATTACCAGAAAGCTCTCGATGTTCTACCAATGCCAATTGCCAAAGTGGATGGTGTGACGGAACATATACTTTTAAATGTGGTGGTAAATGCAAGGAAAAAACTAAAGATTACTTCCGATGTCCTTTGAGTAGTACGGGGTCAGGTGATGACAATAATTGTCAGAGTGGAAAATGCAAGAAAATCTCTTCTAGTGAGGCACTATGTGCCCCTAAAGACGGATTCAAAGCAGGTACAAAGTGTAACAAAGATACCGATTGTGATGTAACAAAAAGTCTTTGGTGCAAAGGTGGTGGGGTATTTTCAACTGGTACCTGTACGTTATGTCCAATAGAATGCAAAGATGGATGTAATGGTTTGTTCAACCAAAATTTAAAGTGCGGTAGAATGACAACGTTTGATCACGCAGTTGAGGCAGCTAAGAAAATTGCAAAACCAATTCAAAAATTTCTTGATTGTTTGGCACCTACGTATCTTAAAGGTTGTACAAAACAACTCGTTGATAGTGCTTTATCTTGCTTTAATACTTCGACGCCATGCAAAATTAAAATGGGTGGTAAGGACTCCACATGTCTTGCAATTCGAACGGATCCTTTAGTTTATGATTATTCGGCTAGCCCATTGCATATCTCCGGTAAAATAGAACCTAAACTTGGAGTTAGTTTGGAGGCCGATTTGATAAAAGGAAAAATTGAAGCAAAATTGTTTGGCAAAATTGGAGTCAATGCAAAATTTAAAATAAAAGCCGCCACTTCTCTTTCATTATCTATGATGAAGAAAAAATTGAATCTTTTACATTGTACTGGCATAGGTAAACAAGCTAAATGTGGTACATGTGGCTCAAAAAAATATTGCTCTCCATTGATAATATATCAGAAGTTGCACATCGCAGGGCATGTACCGTTATTTGTGGAAATTAAAATACAAATCGTGGCCATGGTTGATTTGAAATTAACAGCGAGTTCTTCAGTAGATGCAAGCATTTCTTATGAGAATGATGCTATAATAGAGCTTAACCATGCTGTTGTAACATTCGACCCAGTATCAGGTGTCAATCTTGATATATCGTTTAAAAAAAATTTTCATCAAGATATTAAAAAAACCTTCAATGTACAAGGCAACATGGGCTTGCTTGGAATTTTGCGGATTGGACCAGAAATAACTATTGCAGTTAATGGTGTACCCCTGAGGATCTTTCCAGCCTTAAGATTATCGGCTGAAGCAGGAGTCACTTCTAAATCTAATTGCCAATCCGGTTACTTCGCTAAAGGTATTGGTCTTGATGCTGGAATCTCACTTGATTTGGCTGTACCTAATGCGGCGGATTTAGTAAATAAGGTTTGTCAGGGATTTGTTAAGTCAACATGCACCATGTTTCCACTTAAAGTAGCTAGTTGTGGAGTAGCAGCACTCACTGGAGTAAACCCTTGTGAAGAGGTAAGAGTTACTTTTATCATTTCCTAATACATGTGACGTATAATAAGGCATTTTTCTGTGACTTTTACTATAGGAAAGTTGAAAGCAAGAGGGTTATGAAATGTGTCCGTTAGGCCTAATACTATGTGTTTGTTCAAAATGATCATTGATAAAATATAGAAATAGTCCCAAAGTCATATGAGACATTTGCTCGAAGGTTATGAAAAAATATGTTTGCGCCCCTCATGTGTTCGTACCTTTCATTTTTGCGCGTCTAATTTTCGCGCACCTGATTCCTTTGCCCTTTTTCACCCATTTTTCACCTGTTGTTTGCTCTATCCGCCTATTTATCACCCGTTTCCCGCCTTTAATGCACGAAAATAACCTATTTATTTTGTAAACAATCAAAGTAACTGACGGCATACGATAATATATGTTTGAAATAAAGTTATATTGTCGTTCAGTAAGAGTTCACGGTTAATTCCGATTTTCCTTGTACGCAGTTTTTCACAAGAAGCCCTTAGGTAAGTGGTAAGCTGCTCCAAAAATGTGAGTAAGATATTCGTGCTGGATGCAAGCAAGGATAGCAGAAAAATAAATGTCTTATTTAATATGTTGTTTATACACTAATCGAATTTACTTATAATTTAATATAGACAGACATATGAATCAAACAGTAACTTGTCTGTTTATTTTATTACATCTTATATCAATTTTAGACTTTTGTTTCAGTACTTTAGGAGCCGTCTCCAAAATTCGTTACGAAAACCAGATATGTTAGCACCTTTAAAAAAGCAAAATTCAATAATTTTGTAAAAAATTAATCTATGATGAAGAGTGTTAAGTCAATAAGCTTGCAATTGATTGGTTTCTTCGGGACGAAGAAACCAATTAATTGCAAGATCATTGATTCAGCACTCTTCTCCTGGTAACGAATTTTGTTTCAGTACTTTAGGAATCAAGTGCTTAAACTCTCTTCATTCTATTTATTTTAAATATATTTACAGATGATAAGATGCTGGTATTGTCAACTTTGGATATTGTTCTTTCTCCTAATTTAACTATACGAAAAAAAAACTTCTTTTTTTACCACCTGTAAAAAATATGGTTGCCAGAGGATTATTGCCAGGGCCAACTTCCAGCCTAATGTTTAGCTCATAAAGGTTGTTTTCTACGAGTCATAAATTTCGTTACGAACGCCAAAAGAAGACATTCCATTGGTAGAAATTGACGTCACACCTACATAGATTGATAAGGCAAAATGTGACGCCTATTTCTACCAATGAAATGTCTTCTTTTGACGTTTGCGGAAAATCAACGTTAAGATAGTTCCAAATGACCAGCAATAAAAATCGATCAGACTTCTTGTACGATACAGTACAAGAAGTGAAATCAAAAAATCAAAAGGATAGATATATTTATATCTTTTTAACTTATTATTCTGTGCCATAAGCCTATTGTTCTATAACATAAGCCTATTTTTCTATGACATAAGCCGTTGCATCTGTTCATGCATTTGACGTCAGATTGATAAAACAGTTACTGCATTTAATTTTTATATTTAGGCGGCCAAATTGTGTTCAGAATTGGCCAATGAAGTTCGTAAAGTTACTCCAAACAACCTTGGTGTGTCATTTACAGGTACAAAGGTATTAATCGAAACGAAATTTGTTGAATATTTTCCATCAAATTCTTGTCCAGTTGATACTAATACTCCAACGTTTAAAAGGGAATCATTAAAGATTGGAAGAGGACGACTTAGCGGTGGTGGAGGAGGAGACAAACCTGTCCGCTTAACGATTTAACCGAAAATACGGATGATGAACTTTTATCAAATGAAATGTGTTAGAAATTGCTGTTCAAATTCAGATTTATAACTAAAAACCTCATTTTTTGGTGTCAAAATAAGAAACTTTCAGTACTACACCCTTCTTATAAATTTTTTTGTGCGATAATACAGAGTCCAGACTGTATTCGGTATGAGATTATGAGACTATATGTTTGGAGTTCAGAAATCATTTTTTGTATTGTGAGGAAGCTCTTTCATCAATTTTTAGAGGCATAGGGTTACTAATGATAAGAGAAAATTTAGAGGATTTTCAGAAGTGAAGTATTTATTTTGTTTCTCGGAAGCATCCTTCCTCATTATTATTTTCAAATTTAATTCATACAAGAAAGTGGTAATATTTTATGAGTAAAAAAGTGGTATAAATATCAATGACTTGTAATCAAACTAAATTGCACATTCATTATTAGTAGAATGGCAAATAAACAAAAGAAGAATGATAAGGAAAGATTGGAATTATATCTTATAAAACGTTTTGTTCTATTTTCTCGCTCCATTGTGTAATGCTTCTTTGTTTTTAAATCGAATAGGTGACTTGTGTCCAGTAGACTTTCCATTCGTAAAAAGGTATATATATAGAGACAACGTTTATTCTTTTTATTTAGCGTTATTGGAGTATTTTAGTCACTATAACCATGCATTTTTTGGCTCCCACATAGGACCCTGAAACAATGTGAAAAAAGGCTTTGAGAAATTTATTTTAACTGAAATATAATTTTTACCTTAACACTATTTATGCTGGTCTTTTGAGAGGTTAATTCGTGATATCACTTTAATGTATAATAAACATTTTAAAGAAGAAATAATCTTGCTGACATCATTTTAATCGTTTATTTATAATATTTTGCACAATTTTTACATAATTCGAACAGAAAGAAGGTCAAATATCGCCGGATTCCCGCAGAATAATCCGAAAATTAACAAAAATGATATAACCTGACACAATGGTATTGTTATGTGTCAAAACTTGTCGGAATAATTTTGTTCACGATAAGTAATAATTGGACAAAGTGTCATGTTTCAATTCCAAACGTAGCTTAATTCTTCATTACGTTTCAAGAATAAATGCACCTAAATAATGAGAATCTTAGGACTTGTTGCAAACTCGACAAATTTTGTGGCTTCTAGCAGTCTAGTACCCAGGCTTTTGGAACAAATTCGGATGTTCGCGCCATTCGTCTTGCTAATCAAAATTATAGACTTTTTCTCTACAATGAAATTTCGAATTTTTGCAAATATTTCACTTTGTCCACAGTATATTCGTCCAAGATTGTCTGAATTTCCAAATATGTCCGATTTCCGGAAAATCGGGTGCTGTGGAAACTTCTTTTTAATGATTTTTTTGCTAATTTCGGGCTGTTTGATAATTCGCGAAAGAAAAATCTAGATTTTTCCAGAATTTTTCCAGAAAAAAGAGATTTTCATAATTTTGAGAATTTGGCATTTACAAAAAGTCGAAATTTACATCTATAAGCAACAGAAAGACATTCCAGGGTGTCAGAAGCCCAGGGAAACGGATTTTTCTCGTAATAAATGTAAAGATCAACAGTACTAAATGTGTATTTTGACCGGAATTCGGCTAAAACCATTTTTTCAGACAATCTTGCACATTAATATAGCGACTTTTTCAAATTTTGACAAGTAATACACGCCACAAGCAAGACAAAATGGCGGAATACGACCACAACAAACGCCCTGAGATTTATCTTGTAGACTTAAGTATTCAACAGACATTTTGTTTTATATGCAGCACTTTTATCGTAAAAATTAAGCAAACCTTAAGCCACACCCTCAGGCTGGAGTAGTGGCAAAAAAAATCAAAAAATCGTTTTCTTGGTTTGGAATGTAGTTAAAGTAAAGTACAGTAAAAATTATAAAAAGCAAATACAATAATTTACATGAAGTCTTGAACAACAGTATCAATTTAAGAATCGATTCTCTCCCTCGCTGCAAAGAAAGCCAATCACATCTACTTCTAAAGTAATAAGCAACATGTAAGCAACACTTGAGGCTAAAATCAGACAAATTCTAAGCAACACCAAGGCTGAGCTGAAAAATAGCGTTGCTTATATAAAAAAGTGTGCAATAGCACGGCATTTTTACATCGTAATTCTTCTTTTATATAATAAATTGTAATAAAAACTACTGCAATCTTGTAACAAAATTAGTGTGATCATTGCTACAGAAAGATACCGAGTGACCTTACGAAATACATGAACGTGTCAACTTGAATCGTGCCATTATTCTTTTACCTGCTATAAAACACAATCTCCACTTTCACATGGAATCGGTATGACTATAAATTTTTTAATTTGTTCTAAAAGCCTGGGTATTAGACTGCTGGGAACAGCATAATTCGTCGAGTTTGTAAAATCTACTTTTCAAGTCTACTGGAAAAACCTCTGAGACAAATCTACAGGAACTTCTTCTGTGCGTTTATAGTCATAACCATACCATAATCATGCATAACTATACCGAAGCCAGAATTATAACGTTGCCAGAACCATCCTAAAACTAAAACTATGGAAAGACTATAACCATGACCATATTCACAGAAATGCTCCATAATCAAAATTCATGACCATAATCAATAACCATATTCAATAACCATAATCAATAACCATAATCAATAACCATAATCAATAACCATAATCAATAACCAAAATCCATAACCATAACCTTGCACTAGCTAAAATTCTACATCATTTTTACAATTCTCGTATTAGTGAGTTAATACTAGATGAGATGGAGAAGTATCTTGTTAACACTGTTCGTGAATTATTTGGCTTATATCAGTCTACAACTAGATTAATGATTTTTCTGCCTCGTAAATATGGAGGATTGGGGATAAAGAGTTTATCATCAGTTTACTATACTACACGTTTATCATTTCTTGTAAACATGCTAAACCACGACGTTGAAAAACTAGATATGCTTAAGAGAAAAGTAAATTTGACTAACAGTGACAATAACTTTTTGGGTTATGAATTGAATGATGATGGTTTTCTTGCTACTAACACTAATTTTGGTTGTCAATCTGATTGGCCCGATATGGTACGCTACGCAAGAAAGTTAAAACCATTTGTAAAATTCAATAATGAAAATAAGGTTGTTATCTCAGTAGATGGTGTCGATGTTGATAATGCAAAGCTTCAGAAAAACCTATATCAGTTATGTGCGTCAGAGAAAATCTCCTAAAAGCTTCTAACTTGTCCCTTCAGGGCAATTAGTTCAATTTGTAGTGAAAGTTAGGCTTAGTATACTACCAACTAATTTTACAACATTCATATGGAATAGAGATAACATCCCATACTGTCCATTTGGTTGCTTTCATACAGAAAGTATTGCTTATTTACTGAACGGTTGTAAAAGGTTGTTTAAAGGTCCTGTATCCAAAGTTTATTCTTCATTCTCTATCCACATTTCTCCTATCATAGATTTCCTATTTGAATAGGCCATATGTATATTTATAATCTTGAGATGAGTGCATTCAGTCTGCACTGGCGGAGTTTTGAGTGATGAAAAAAGTTAGCCGAATTTTATCTAGTTCATTTGTCAGTAGTAGGGTACACACAGCGGGAAAGTACTTCAAAAGCACTCCTTTACAGGTAATGTCCGACAGTTATCTTGAGGTTTGTATAAGAGACAATCTCAGAATTTCGCTCTAAATTTGAACTAAAATGAATCTGTGCAGAAGTGTGTTAGGTCAATGAGCTTGCAATGGATTGGTTTCTTCGGTGCAAAGACTATTTAGGCCAGAGGTGGTGCGGGCGGATTTCGCCCCCCTGTCACATTTTTATTTATAACGTCTGAACCACTAAAGCAATGGAGCTGAAACTTTCTGACTTTGTGAAACTATTTATTAGACATGAATTGCAAAAATTCAGCTTCACTTAAAGGGATCAAATTATATGGGTCAAATAATCTGAGACCACCTATTTCTACATGGGGAAATCCTATGTAAATCGCCAATTACTTTATGTTTGCAATAACTTGGTTAATACTTAATACTTGGTTAATACGTGAAACATAGTCAGATTATATATAATCACAAAATAAATATTTTTGAAAGTTTTAGTCACATGACTAATCCGTTTTCCCAAATTTCTCCAAATTTTGCCAAATGTTTGTTAAAAAATGCGGAAACAGACTAACAAAATACCTGCCTAAAAACTGGAAACAGAAAAATGTTATCTACAATCGTGCGCATAAATTATGGGACAACTTGTGAATTTTAAAGGGTAATATAAACCACAAGTAAAACATAAGTGCGAAAAATAACCATCAGAATTCCCTTGAGATTTATCTATGAGATTGATCTAGTAGACTTTTTACAAATTCGACAAATTCTCTTGATTCTAGCAGCCTAGTACCCAGGCTCTTGATTTTACGATTCAGGCTCTTCAATTGTAGTATAAATGGGTGATAATGACAGGTTTTAAGTTTACCACCTGTAAGGTGCTTTAAGTTATATTCTAGCTTAGAAATTAAATTTTTCAAGTTTTGTGTGTTAAGAAATTTGATTGAGTCATTGTAATCTGTATTCACCTAGTTTCGTATTGTTTGTTGTACTTGTTTGAGGGGTATTTTTTGTTGCAATATGGATTGCTGTTGTTGTCATTCAAATACTGGGTGTTTTTCCCGAACTGGTTCCTGTTGTTATATGAGTTGTTGTTGTGGTATTGACCTGTGTACTTCCTGTGCTGATTCTCGGGGTATTTTGAGAAGCCGGGAGTTTTTTTGTGTTTTAAGATTTTCTTTCTGGTTTTAACGCTTTGTGGCTTGATGGTTGCCATTCTACCAGCTAAATCATCTCCAAATAGCCATTCTGATGTTACAGGAATGTCCTTACAGAGAGGATAGAGTTCTTTCGATAGAGACGACACAAGATTTTGTCGTCTGACAAAGTCCCCTTCTTGTTCGCGTGACCCAAGAACGTTCAAGCTGTTCTTGTGTCTTTAGAAGATAGGTTTTTGTTATTTGTGAGATTTATATTTGCCTATGTAGCTTCAACTAAAGCTATGCTGAATGCCTGACTGTACTTTCTGTACTCTCAATTCTTTCGTTCGGTCTTTTACCTCAATATACTCCGATAAATATTTCTTTGTTACACTATTTGATAACCATTTTGTCACAGTTTTTTGGTCTCAGATACTTTTTCACTTTTTCTTTTATTTTTTTCATAAGATTTGGGTTCTTGCCACATGACAATGCTGGCAAGATTTCCGTTCACAGAATCCACCACCACTCTCTGACTATCCAGTTGGAGAGCCATTTGTGTAAGGGCGTCTTCCTCTTCATCAGGTCCAGACGCATTTTCTGACTCGACATCGTCTCCCTGGAGAGCGTCCAGGTTCTTTTACATTTGCTCTTCATCAGAGATGCCGATTTCATCTGCATTATCGTCATTGTCATCATTTCTCTTGCCAAATGCCTTGGCTTTCTTGGGAGATGTTTCTATACAAGAACCTCTATTGTTGATCTTGGCCTTTCCTTGCTTTTTATAGGGTGGTTCCTCTCTCTTTCTCTCTCTGAGGAGGATTCCTCACTGATCGAAGGAGATCTACTGTGATTACTTCTTTTGACTTCCCCAGTCGTGACTAATTCTGTTTTATCATTACCAACTCTGCCAAAACTGTGAGAAGGACTTTCACCTCTTAAGAACTGTCCGGATTTTATCAGAGGACTGTTTATTGGTTGGGTCAGGTTGATTTGGGAGCCTATTTTCTAGGCAAAGGAATTTAGATTTTTGTTGGGCCTATCAGACTCAGTTTGTGTTGTTTGTTGTTAAGGAGCGGATATCTTGTTCATAGGAGGGAATTTTCCCAAAATAGGTTTCCCATCAGTCATTATAGACTAAATCTGTATAAAATCTAGAATAAAATATAAGAAGGAAAAGGATATATGTATGGATATAAACTTATGTTATCTTTCGACTTCCTTGGCGTTGCTTCCCGTTTGATTTGTAATATTTTTCGATTAGCCCGGTCTAGCTCTCGCTTATCCAGCTGGATAGAGTGAGGAAGAATTATATATCCGGTCACAATTCACGAATTACGCTAGGGCGCGAAGCTTCTGACCTGTAATTTGGATTTTATGAGTAAAATCGAGTGAAAGATCTAATATATCCATCGGTAAGTAGTTTGAACCGGAACCTAAACGAGAGAGATAATCTGTAAATAATTTTATTTTTAGAGTTGGTGCGGGAGGGAGTATTAGATCTTTCGTTCGATTTTACTCATAAAATCCGAATTACACGTCAGGCGCTTCGCGCCCTAGCGTAATTCGTGAATTTTATATCATAAAATCTCACTCTGATCCAATACTGATTGTTCAAAGCTTTATCATATAACTATAACCACCTAAAATAGAGTTTTAGTAGTTTTCCACATGTTATGGAACCTCCTTATTATAGAACGTTCTGAATTTTTCTGCGTTTGACCAATTTCCTCTTAACAAAATATCATTTATTGATAACCCAGAAGAATAAGCCTTAAAAGAAGAT
>JAULBZ010004652.1:0-14454 GCA_032360805.1 Neoturris breviconis | reverse complement strand
AAGAAATACAAATATCATATTATATTATAATATGAAAGTTTTTAGATTTTGTTATTTCAAGCTGGACACAACAATGCGATTTATAGTCAAATAAAAGACATTTAATCACAATGAAGTTATGTCCTTCTCACACAAAAATAAAAGAAGAAATAAACTACAAAATAACAATTACGATGCTAATGTAAAAAAAAATCAACCCGTACGTGCAGTGTGAAAGGCTGCTGAAATACAGATCCATACAGCTCCGTATATGGACTCTTATTTCTGCAAACGGAGCCGTGCAGAGTATTCTGTTTATTTATATATTGGTTTCCACTAGCCGAAAATTTATTGCGAAAGCCAATAGAAGACATCGTAGGATTGAAGTCGCACGTAATGTGACGTACGCCAAACTCTACCAATGGAACAATGACTTATTTTCGCTTTAGAAGCGAATATCTGCATAGTGGAAGTATTTCAAGTGAAATGGAATAATTGCCTGAAAATGTTTTAGGGTTTTAGTGCTTAATCAAAACTTATGAGCTCAATGGACATATGACGTCAGATCAACTTCGAAACAACGTCAAAACGACGTTGCAGCAATGATCCGACATCATGTGCATCCAAAGAAGGGAAGTAACCATTTATACGAAATTAGAAAAGATTATTGACTTGAAAGCAGGTAAAAATAAAACTTATTTTGAGACATGTTCATCCATCCAACTGAAATATAGTTGGGTCTTCATCGAAACAAACCAGATAGTGTCATCTTCCACAGCAACGATTAAAGGTTCTTCGGTAGTATCTACCTTAAAGAAGACACCTTTTTTATTGACCTCCACGTTAGCATAAAATATACCAGTTTCTTCATCACGTAAAGGCTGGTATAAATCACCCTCAACTAGAATGACTGATTCTGTAAATCGGAAAACAGCTGGTACGTGAAGGAAGTCGCGGTTTCCGATTTCGACGGATAATCCTGCACGTAATGTGACACTTTCAGCATGCTTGTTTGTGAACGTGTACTTCTTTAATTGTACCATAGTTTTGATCCCCAGTTTCACACCAAACAGTTGCTCAATGTTGGTCTTTTGGGAACTGCTTATGTCATGCGTACTTTCGTTTTTTTTCATTTTTATACCATTTCTATCCAATGTCTCGGCCTCCCCAAATTGGATTAGTGATTTCCTAACACTTTCACATAAACGATTTTTCGGATCGGCGGTCTTTTCAAATTTACTTGACATAGTACAATAAATCACCCAATCCATAAGCTAAATTTAGAATTATTTAGGACTACCCAGTGTCGGATCAGTGTCGAAACGACGTCACAACGTGTAAAATTCTCTATATTTTATTACGATTATCACTTTTCCTAGCATAAAATATTCAGCGCGTATACCCTTCCCCGTGTATAACCACATGGTCAAACATAAAGCACCCTCAATTAAGAGTGAATAAAAACAAAGAAATGTTAAATTGTACACGTTTACTATATAAGAAACCTGGTGAAGGGTATTGTTTTAGGTTTGAAAATGATCAAGGGAATACACAAATATACCTATTTTCAAACAATCATAAAACACAATTGATTAAACATTATTATTATTTCGCAGACATTCGGGAATACCATCGTGGACGTAAATGTTTAATAAAAAACGAATTTCCCCCCTCCCTCCACTATCAATGTTGACGGCATGAGGAAGCACTACATTTTCATATGGGAGGGGGGTACAAAGCCTCCCCACTCACCCCTTTTCAACTTTAGATGGAACACGCTATAATGTTGAAACTTTCCAGAAAGTTCAGCGCATAAACAATACTTTGGCATAATTACTTGTTTAATGACGACATTACTTATGATGACGTCATCAGGGTCGAACAGGTGGTGCAAAAAAAAGTAAGTCGGTGAAAATTCCAAACTATATACCAAAATGATTTTCAAGCAAAAATAAGATTTTTTTTTTTTCTTGAAAAAAAATTACTGCCTGCCAAAAATTTGATTGCTAAGGGAAAATTATCCCTAGTTACCAAAAAAACTTTTTTTGAAAATGATCCTAGATAAATTATAGAAAAAGTCCTAAATAAAAGTTTGGTAGGGGGAGGGCACTTTGTTAGTTAAAATAAGGGTTCTATTTCATTATTGCCTCATTTAATTATTTTTTTTACCATTGTAACTATGTTTTGACCAAACAAGAACTTTTCCACCCTTAAAATTCTAGGTCGGAGCCAAAGTTAAAATGGTAGTGAAAGGTGTGTTTGTTTATATTTGTGATCCTTCCAGGAATGCTTCTTGAAACATTGCAAACTCAAGCAAACGCATGTAGAACCATTGCGAACGGAAGCGAACGCATGTAAAACCATTGCGAACACAAGCGAACGCATGTAGAACCATTGCGAACACAAGCGAATGCATGTAGAACCATTAGCGAACGCATCTAAATAAAGAAAACCTTTACGTTCGAACTGAACACATACCGAACGGTTGACAAACACATATGCGTTTGTCTCCTGTTTGCAAAGCGTTTGCATGTCCCAATTGAACGCTTCTTGAATTCGTAGTGATAGTGCCTAGTAAGAATCCTGGTGCCTCACACCTATTTATTATGAAAAGAAAATATTTAAATAATGTGGGTGACAGTATTTTTTCCTTTGATATGATTTGAATGAGTATTTATCCCGTTCTCCGTTTAAAGTGTATACTAAGCTGGAATGATTCCATTTCACCATAACAAGTGAAACACTAAACGAAATCATTCTGCTGAGTATATCGGATAGACAAGGAACAGTATAAACGCAAGGCCTATCCGGTATGTAAATTTCCGGTTACTTACTTAAAGTTGTTGACATAAAGATATTCTATAAAGTTTGAATTGCTTAATCTACGCTTTCATATGCACGTTAATGTTTTTTAGATAAGAAAGCTAGTACTTCTGCCGAATGTCTAAAGATTTGTTCAAAGTAATTAAAAATATGTGTTGCTTTCTTCTAAAACAAATCATGTTCAACTTATGTTAATTTCTGATCCAATGACCTGCTCAAAGTCCATGATTTGTATTTGTACTGGCGTAAAGTATTTGTTTTGTTATTAATATATCAAATATTATCTAAAGTTTGACTAACTCAAACTCTACATTTCATATAGACGAACCTTTTCTAATTTTCAGTTGTCCAACTTTTTGGGTTACCACTTCTCATTTTTAGGCATCCTAGGTCTTGTGTTCCCTAGGGACCCGTCCCACTTATAGAACATGCAATTTTAACATGGAAGGCGTAGTCAAAGTTTCCCAATTTTTTGAAAATTTTCTTACCAACAAAGTTTCTTTATTAGATTACACTGTTATAAGATTAAATGCTAGGGGGTCGTTGGCGGGTGGGTTGTTAAATAAAGACAAATTGTAAACTGAAAAATATACAAAGAATAAACGGTGCATGTAAAATAAAGACAAATTATATAAACTGAAAATATACATAGAATACATTTTCTATATTGATTAATTATTGTGCGGTACAGGTACAAAATCTGGATAAATTTTCGCGAAAATTTATCCGAAAATTTATCCGCTCTCAATTTCAGCTCTGCAATTTATCCAAATAAGGCATAGTTAGGCCTACAATTAATAAAAATAATTTGCATTGCTGAGTAGATGTATCTGTTTCGTCGGTATGAACACTACTCTGACATCCAGTAATAGAACCAGCTTTTCAAGGTTACTTTAACCGGAAAAACTTTCGCGAGGGCAAAAATTCGTGAAATTTTACATTTTATGGTGAACTAACTTTGAATGATTTTGCGCAGATTAACTTTTGCAAATTGGGAAGGTTTTAAGTAGTTTATGTTGAAAACTTGGCTAGATTCTAAGCTGATATTTATTTTTACATCATTCCATTTTTTTTCCAAGTTGATATCATGAATTTAAATGTCAGTAGCATGGACGTCATAAAATATATCGTGCAGTTTGCAGACAAATTTTGTGTTTTTCGCGAGATAAACTTTTGGAAATTTGCGAAAGTTTCTCCGGTTAAAGTATAATAAAAATATATTGATTCCACATGAAATTAGTGAAAATCTCAGTCCAAAATAACAATTCAATTGGCTACAAAATGCATATATATATATACTGTATTTCAAGGAAAAGAATTTAATTTGTCTAAAAGCCAGGCCTTGATTTCTTTTTTGCCTTTTTTATTCCCTTCTTTTTATTCAATTTATCATCCTTTCTTTCCTTTATATGTTCTTTTCTCAAATGTTGTTTTTCTTGTTTTTGTTTTACAACTGTATCATCTCTTTCTTTCCATGCTTTTTTACTCTTTTCCTTCAGTTTTTCTTTCTTCTTTATAGATTTTTTAAGCAATTTTGGATTATCTTTTAATTTTACTCCTTCTGCTCTCTTGAGCGCATTATCCCAAGCAATCTGTTTCTTCATATCATTTGCTTTTGCTACATCTGTCTCTTGTAAATCTTTGATTTTCTCTTGTTTCTTTTCAGCAATATATAATAATGTTTTCATATCCTTCTTTTTCTTCTTATTAGTGACACCTGCTGCAAAGTCAAATTTACTGAATACAACTTCTCCTCTATCATTTTTAATGTTTGTATTTAAAGACTTTTCTTCTACTTCTATTGCTCTGGTAATGTTGCCAGTCTCTTTAACTTTTTTCTTCTTGTTAAGTTCTTTTTCCCTTTGATCATCACGTGCTATCTTGAAATTTGCTTTTTCTTCACCCTCTAGAATTTTTCGTTTGCCGCGAAGATGACCCATTTTTGCATGGAGTTTCTCTCGAAGTTCCTCAATTGAGGCACTTGGAACACTGGAAACCTTGATCGGCTTAACATTGCTTTCATTATTTGTATCTTCTGAGAAAAACTCGCTCTCCTTCAATTCAACTTCTTGCTGTAATTCTGTTATGCTTTTATGTTTTGTTGGGTCGAGTTTTAAAAATTTGGCTTTTTTGGCTAACAATTTCTTATTCTCTGGTTTCAGTTTCTTTTTCTTCCCCGAAGAAGTTCGCACAATATTATCTTCGTCTAAGTCATTTTGTAAGTAGTATTTAGCTGGAATAAGTTCAACAATAGAAGAAAAATAAAAAGAGGTTTCTTGAACAGATAAAGCGAAGTGATCAACTTTTGTTTCAATATTTTCAACCACACTGTTTTCGTCAGCCATTTTGGTGTGCATGTGAAGTGAATTTGATATGATTAATTTACGGATCAATAATATGGTCTGTATTATCTGGATTAGGGAAATCTATTATCCCAGAATATGATCATGTTGGCGAAAGTTTGCACAAAAATCATTTATTTTGGCTATTTATCATACATACACTGTGAAATATGGAATTATTATCATATCAACTTATATCAACTTGTATAATAAATTCATAAATTTACATATACAGTCCTTAGATCAGGAATACCGTTATGTATTTTACAACTTTTGCTCGCGGGGTCAGTCGAATTGATATAAACAAGATGGCGGACGCGGGATTCTTCAGAGTGAGTTGATTTGTTTATGAATTCAAACATTCAAGTTATGCCATATTTTTTGAGTTTTTATCCAAGCATTATACTATGCCATCGAATATAGGAAGTAGCAACTCAAACTTCAATTATAAAGAATAAAAAAAAAAACGATTTGATTTTTACGCTTTTTTATGCTTTGTTTTTTGTTTGGAAGCAATTCTTTTTGCATCATGGAATGGAGGGGCACCTATTCTCGTGCTTGCTGAAACATCATGAACCGACCAGAACCCATCGTTTGAGACCACTTAGATCAAAATCTGGTAAACCAGATTACCGGAATATCTCCAGGTCTTCCCTGGCTTCGCTCGAGCCACCGATGTTTCATTTACGGAAATAGCGGACATGACGACCTTCCGAATTTAGCACAAAAATTACCAAAATTTTGGATATTTCAATCGTCTATAACTTTAACTAACTACTCAAATCCCATGAAGTAAATTGTTCTAGAAAGCTGAAACCCTCCTAAAAACATACAACATTTATTAGTTTCCGAAAGAAAAACACATTAATTTTTAAAAAATTCACCGAGCGATAAGCGCTATTTTTCTACTTTTTTCCACTACGCGCTGAAAGTTCAAATCGACTTGTGGACGGCGATACAAAAGCTATTATGCTAATTTTTTCGGTAAAAGAAAAAATCAGCACAAAAATTTTTTAAAATATGTTGTAGAATAGGAAACCATGTGGTTATCGGCGATTTATTTCCATTTTCCCGTTGAAAAAATGAAAAGCGATTTTAAAACGTGCCTAGCGGCGCTGATTTTGAATAACCACACAGTTTCATATATATACGGCACATCATAATCTACCGTTTCCATTTGTTTTTTATTTAATTTCCGTTAAAATAGCGTCCACAGAGTCTAAAAAGTAAAAAATCACGCCCGCAGCGCTAATTTTACACCTGTGGCGTATTTACGTGCCCTGCTTGTTCAGGCATTTTTTGCAGTTGATAGTAGCGAGAAAAAAATAAGCGAGACAAGAATTTCAAAATGGCGGGCCGAGCAGGGAGCTGTTTATTTGTATCGCTCGCCGAAATACGTTGAAGGTAGGGATAAAACATTATCTCCTCCTTCCAAATGTTATTTGTATGTTATGTAGAAAGGTTCTAGAACAGAGTATTCTTTTCGCCTTGGGAAGCAAGCGAGTCCCTGTTTTTTAATGTTTTCTTTGGAATTTTCTAAAAAAACATTAAGTAAAGGGAAGTCTGTAGGGCTTATTTGGGTACTTTATGGGTTCTAGATGTATTTATATCGGTATATCGAGAATAATTAGTTGCCTTATTAAGCTTCACTAAGCTGCTTGGCTTATCTGGTATTTTTTTAGCTTTTTTTTTTTTTTTTTTTAGCACCATGTGAATTTCGAGCTGTTATGACCTCCATTCATGTTCGTATAACTCTTTCTAATGTGTTGTCTACGCAGAAAAAAGTAAAAAAAGGTACCCTCACCGCCTTACTTTTTTTTGCCATTTTTTTTTTTTTTTTAAGTTCGATAATTCCGACGCTCTGTCCGCATCTCACCCAACATGTTATATATCATGAAAAATATAATTTGTTCACCTTTCATTTGCTTTTTACTCTATTAAAGAATATTATTTACTTTTTGAGACAATTACTAATTTGTAATGGCATGTAAAAAAATCGCTCTGAAAATAGGTCATGTCCGTCTGAAACAACGGTGTGTACATGTAAGCTCATGTAAGTTGTGAAGGCCTGAGTGGAAAGTGCAAGTCAACTGAGTTGATTTGTCCGTGTTATAACCATGGGAATGATATGCTCTGACTGAAATAACAGGTTCAAAAAAGGTTCTAAATTGAGATCCCCGTGAAACCCCGTATTAACCCGTATCGAAACAGGAAGTTACGGTGTACATCTGCATTTTTAATTTGACTTTTGCCCCGTAAGCACCGTAAATTACCCCGTAAATTACGGAGTAGTACGGTGAGTCGGCACACTCGTGCTTAGAACGATTCATTTAGACATTAGTGAAAATGTTTTCTCAGAGGAGGTGAATTATACAGGCACAAGAACAGGTCAAATCTCTAGCTGTGCCTCTTTTTTACAGATAGTTAGAACAGGCCTAATCCCCCCGCCAGTATGTCCCTTGTTGAATTTTGCAATGTATGTCGTAATACTGCATACGTCTAGCTAGCTAGCTATTCAGCCAGAGCAAGAACAATGATTTTTATAAAGAACACCTCCCCCGCGTTAGCCGCTTTCGTCACGTGTAATTCTAATCGGCTTTTTCAGCGTTCAGACTGTCAGGATAGCCTAACTTGGATTGCCATGATGAAATGAAGGACTGCAAAAGGAAGGAATGAAGAATTGTTTAGGTCTATCGACCTATACCGTACCGTAGTCGATCAAATGACCTTAGTGTTTACGGGGAGTATAGTCATAGCTTGAACCTACTTCCATTATTATTGCAAGTTTCTTTATGGTGATAACTAACTGACGAAAGAAATTGTAATTAAAAAATTATAAACTTTGGCTATAAAAATAGATAGCTATAAATGCATTACTTTAGAATAAAAAAAGTATATTAAAGGTGCATTATATCTGAACTTGTTATCATTGAGTCTTCAAGTACTTAGTTAATTCATCGTCTTTGTTTTATTTAAAGTTCGATATGATATAAGTAATAGTCTTAAAGATCAAAACAAACTTGCTAGAACCAATGACAAATATCGGCAATAACGTGTTGGAGGTATTTTGTGGTATTTTTAGTTCAGTTGTTATTTATGAAACTGCTCACAGGCAAGTCACTAGATAAATGAACCGTTACGCAAAATATGTTACTAAGAGAGAATTAATAAGAGGCAATAAAATGCTTCTTTAGATCATCACTTTTGAGATCAAAGTAAATCTATGGTAACAAATTTTCTAGTCATTGATGACTATCTTATTCTAGGAATGATATGACATTAATAATCTAAATAGAATTTTTACCAAATATAATTTAATAAGATACCTTTATCTAGCTAGCTAAGCCTCCTCTTAGAGAAACTATTTCAATCTTCCACCATATACCATGGTCATATGCATCCAACCAGAATCAACCCTCCACCGATGTTTTATTTACGAAAATAGCCTTCCGTGATTTACAACAAAAAAAAATCGAAATTTCGAATATTTCAATTAGCTATAACTTGAATTAAACTTACTCTTACTAGATGAAGTAAATGGTTCTGGAAAGCTGAAACCCTCCTTGATACATACATATATAACACTTATATAACACTTATTGGTTCCCGTAAGAAAAACACATTAATATTTGAAAAATTCACTGAGCGATAAAATTTATTTTTCGTCTATTTTTCCCTACGTGCTTGTGGACGCCAATAAAAAAGCTATTCGGCTAATTTTTTCGGTAAACGAAGCAAAATATGTTGTAGAATAGCACCAGGGGTGGCTCCTTTTTCAAGCCATTTGCATTTTCACATCGAAAAAATCAAAAGAAATTTTAAAACAGGCCTAGTGGCGCCGATTTTAAAATTCCCGAAAAGAGCCAACACGTGTAGGGTACGGCACATCATAATCTACCGTTTCCATTTGTGTTTCATTCAATTCCCGTTAAAATAGCGTCCACAATGCCAAAAAACTAAAAATTCCCGCCTGCGGCGCTACTTTTGCACCCGCGGCATATTCACGTAGCATACTTGTTCAGGTATTTTTTGCAGGTGATAGTAGCGAGAAAAAAATAAGCGAGACAAGAATTTCAAGATGGCGGCCGAGCTGGAAGCGAGTGAAGCTGTTTATTTGTATCGCTCGCCGAAATACGTTGAGGGTAGGGATAAAATGTTATCTCCTCTTCCAAATGTTATTTGTATGTTATGTAGAAAGGTTCTAAAAAGTTTCGGCATATTCTTTTCGCCGCAGGGAGCAAACGAGTCCCAATTTTTTAATGTTTTATTTGGAATTCTCTGAAAAAACATTAAGAGGAGAGAAGTCTGTGGGGCGTATTTCCGTACTTTATGGGTTCTAGATGTAGCGTTTTGGTATCTTAGGAATAGTTAGTTGCCTTATTAAGCTTCCATAAGCCACTTGGCTTATCTAAACATTGTTTCGGGTATTTCTTTAGCTCAAAACACAAGTTTTTTTTTTTTTAGCACTATGTGAATTTCGAGCTGTTATGGCTTCCATTCATGTTCATATATCCTACAACTATTTCTAATGTGTTGCCTAAGTATATACCTTCTTCAATAATTGCCAATAAAGTTCGATAATTCGGATGCTCTGTCCGAATCTCACCCAACATGTTATATATCATTAGAAAGATGATTTGTTCACCTTTCATTAACTTTCTACCCTATTTAAAAATATTATTTATTTAAGATATTTATATACTAATTTAAAAATACGTCAGGTCAGGTTTGCCTGAAATAGCAGTGTCCAAACGCCTACACCTAAAACACCTATAAGTATCCCCCTGCTGAGCTGTTCCAGAAAAAAATCAAATAGGGACCAAAGGCAATTCTGCAATATTTTAAATATTGTATATGTATATTATATATGTAGTAGCTATGGATTATTTCAATGATAAGATAAGATTAGATGAGATATTTTTATTTATCAATAGTAGTTACAAAAAATAATATGAGTTGTCAGGGGCTAATACAGAAAATGAATTTGGGTAGCTTTTTCCATCAAATACTTAATTTGGGCACCCAAATTCAATACTAATCTGGGTAAATATTGGTCATTTGATGCCTTATCTAGAACCATTTATCTTATTTTAATGTTATTTTTACTATCCCCTATCAAATTGAGGTTTATTCTCTAAGTTTTTCCAAATTTTAAGTTTTGCCCAGACATGCCCAGACATGCCCAATAGCGGTCAACGCTATCAAAAATAGGCTGTATTGGCCCCTGCTATTTGGATAAGCGCAGAACAAATAAAATATAAAGTAATCAAAGGTACGGTATTGAAAGTAGCCCATTAAACCAAATGAAAGTTAAACCTAAGCAATTAAATATGGTTTACACACAATATACAGTGTTTGAAATATGCTTTTATTGAGATATTTACGAAATAAATAATTAGAACACCTTTTCAAAGGTAAAATTATGTCACTGTGTAGGAGAGTAGTGAAATTTCATATTAAGAATAAACACCCAAATTTACAAGTTGCTAAAGTTTCAGGTCATATAAACAATTGGAACACCTTTATCAAGGTAAAGTTATATCAAATCACTGTGAAGGAGAGTAGTGAAATTTTATATCATAGCCTGAAGCAATGCTCAAAAATCACACCTTCACAGTTGATATGAATTGCATATACAGATTATACATCATAGCATTATGCAAAACTAAAATAGAGAATACACCTATGTAATAATAGTCACACTTTTAAAGACTTGGTATATGTTACACTGTATAGGCTACTTAGACTATTATGCATAGTATATGATATGCTTTGATCATACATACTATTGTATGTATAATAGTATGTATATGTATATATGTCTGTATATGTATGCATGAATGTATGCATAGTAGTACTGAAGACTACAATAGAAACCATGCATTTTATTTAAATATACTAATAACGAATAACGAAATAGAAGATTACATATTCATTATTTATTCTTTTATTAACAAACCTTCCTCTGTTGAATTGTGTATTGTCATTATATTTCTTGTTTGAATTGGGAGTAATATAAAATTAATTATTTTATTAAAAAACTCTACCTTTGTTGAATTGTGTATTATATTTCTAATTTGAATCATAAGGCCAAATTGATTTGTTGTTCTACGGGCCTGATTGACCCATATTTGACAAATATTAGAAAAATAAAAATATTGAAATTTTTAAAACTGTCATTTTTAAAAATAGAGATTTAGCACTAAAGTCAATAAATTTGAACACGTTAGATCTAATTCGTACTTTACCACGGTTCTAGTTGTTTTAAATGTCTTTAATTAAAAAGGTTGTATCATTCCACGAAATAGATTGGGGTTATGTTGCACATCGAAAGAAGAACGTTTGCTCAATGTCTTGTTCTCTTGTATCACAGCATGAATTTAAAAGTGCACTCATCCGCATTTGATTTGTTTAAAGTCAATCAATTAGGTTAATAGATCGCTACTATTTCGCTATTAAACGAAGCTTAAATGGTCAAACAATCGAGTGTAAATAAAAACAATTAGCTTGTAGAAAATCCTGATAAGTAAGTCCACAATAATAAGCTTATTGTTATATAAACATGAAATAAACATTCTATTTTCAATAGATGTCTAGACACATCTTATTTTATTAAAACTGGTAAACACGTGTGATTTTCATTATGATAACAAAGAGTGGCTAACCAGTGAGCAAAGACTTGTTCAAAGTCACTAGTTCAGATGCTAGAACACCGTCATTTGCCATTGTTCTACCGTCTTTACTGCAGACTAGGAGGATGATTTAAAAAGAGAAATTATTGTAATGGATTATTTTATATCTGCGATGAAGATCAATGAAAACAACTTTTGTGATTTGTAGATTACACACAAAGTTTTAACCATCAACAGAATTTTATTTGCTTCTTCGACTAAATTAAAGGGTGCGAATGGACATTGCACCTATCGCACGCGCAAGCTGAACCAAGAGTGCGATTTTCAACTCGAGCGTCATTGAGAGGCCTGTGAAAGAACGAAATTAAGTATATAAAGATACAATTTAGCAATATTATTATTCTTATTTTACCAACCGACCGACCCATCGTCGAGAGCTTGCCTACCCGTAGAACAACAAATCAACTTGGTCTTGCCTAAGTCATTAATAATGTTATAAAAATTTATACTCCTGATGGTAATTAAAAGGTCCCAAAGTGAATACACATTAATACACATTAATATTTATTTCAAAATTGAAGAAGGAAGCTTCCCAAAATCAAATGGAGACTTCAATTCTTGAAATTTCAAAAATGATTTTTTATATTTTTTATCATTTTAAAAAATCGAGAAGAGAGCTTCCCTAAAATACAACAAAATGTCTGCCAAAAAAGGTTCATGGTCAAAGTCTCATAGAAAATGAAAATTAAAAATTTCCAAATCTCTACTTCTTCCTTATCATTTTAGCATGTTATCTGGGTGAATGTGGTCAAAACCTCATAGAATATCCAATTTTAATTTTTTTTGCTGATACTCAGTCCCGAGTTGACGAAATTGAAAAAGATTTTGCCAGAATTCTCGTAATAGATAGGTTTCTTTTTATTACAAATAGATTAGAACAATAATCACTTTGGAAGAGTAAACATAACAAATAAATTTGTGTGCAAAATATACCTGTAGATTCTTGACTTTTTCTTCTAACTTTTCTCTCTGATATTACTTCCGTATCTTTTTCTGCATCTGATGTTTCACCGCCTTCACTATCTTCCGAATAACCCTAAACATAACCAACTGTGTCAAAAGCAGTTAATTGAAATAAGAGCAAATATTTACTGTGAAGGAGTGATTTTGGAGCAAAATCCCTCCTCCATTATTTACTCTTATTTGAACACTGTCAAGAAACATAATCTACATATTTGAGATTAGTATCCTGCCTGGCAGCACAGTTCATAGCCTAATGAGTTGATCGATTATAGCCTACCACCCAAAAGAGTATGCTGGAAAAAGAGAGGTGATATCTTGTGATATCTGCGTACTGAAGAAACCAGTCCATTGCAAGTTCATTCACCTAACACACTTCTGCGCAGATTTATTTTTGTTGAATTTTGTCAATTTGAGTTTCTTTAACCCTAATAAAGAAGTTGGTTCTGGAGTAAAATTTTGAGATGATTCCTTACTTAAGGCTTGTAATTGTACAGCAAACTTTACTTTTCTACTCAAATGAACATTTATACCATTTTACTAGTACTACTAGATATTTCTATAATAGATTGCTTAAAAAATAGGAATCAGGGGCGGATAGATTATAGTAAAACTAAGATCATCATCACTAGTAGTGGTTCAGAAGTTATTAGAAAAAATGTGGTAGGGAGGGCGATAGGGTTAAAGTTATACAAATAAATATACAAAATACCTGAGATGATTCCAGGTTCCTTCTTCTGTCATTGGAACTTTCAATATCTGATTCTTCAGGCTCAGAACCGCCTTCATCACCAGACTTGTAGCCATCTTCTGTACTTTCTTCAATATCATTATCAGATTTTCTTTCTACATCTATATTCGTTTCTTCATCTTCAATTTCTTGTTTCTGTTCTTCTACATTACTTGAATTATCATCTATATTTTCGCTAATCAATATCCCATCTTCTTTAGTTTCTTTCTCTGACACATTCTCATTGTCCTCACTTAATCGTTGTGACTTTACTTTTTGACTTTCTGGTGATAAGCCAACTAGCTCAACATTTTCGCTAATCTGTGTCTCATTTTCTTTAGTTTCTTTCTCTGACACATTTCCATTGTCCTCACCTAATCGTGACTTTGCTTTTTCACTTTCTGGTGAAAGGCCAACTAGCTCAATTTTTTTCCAGACTTCTTCATCCTTCTGTTCTGACACTTCTTCAGTCTTTTCAAGATTTTCTTCTCCAACAATTGTAGGTGTTTCTTCTGTCTTAGAGACTGCTTCTTCAGCGGCTACTAGTTTACCTACATATTCATTATTTAATTCTTCTATTTGATTAGAAGGTGGTTTTTCTTCAGTATCTGCATTCATTTTATTTGCAAGAACTTCTTTGGATTCATCATCCAACATTTTCCTATTTTCAATTTCTTCACTCTGAAAATAGATCAAAGAAAGTACAAACAGTGGTAGGCCAAATTTGACAGTGTTGACCGTTTTGAGGCGTATTTGGTCATGTCTGGGTAAAGTTTCTAATATATGCTAAAATATCCCCCAATCATTAAACTTTTTAATTTGGCACGTTATCGATGATTAATTAAACTGGCTTAGGGACCATCTCCAAAATTCGTTACCAGGGGAAGAGTGCTGAATCAATGATCTTGCTATTGATTGGTTTCTTCGT
>JAULBZ010004651.1:0-14455 GCA_032360805.1 Neoturris breviconis | reverse complement strand
CATAACTTCTTAACGTACTTAAAGTTAGTTTTAGGGAACGTCAAAACGCTACTTTGTGATAAAATATACTATGATATGTTAAAATTTGTAATCTAAAAGTTTTACATTTAGCACCTAAAATTTTGGACGCTTAATATGGTATTTATTATTTTATTCAAAAATGATGTCACAAGTCCTCTAAAATGACGTCACAGACTAAAAAAAACATAAAATCAATTGGGACATGTATTTACGGTATTTATTTTGAGTTAAAACTGATAACTGGGGCAAGCAAGGCTTTACATATGCAAATTTAGCATTTTTCTTGAAATTCTATGATGTCATGAGACGTTTTTTGCTGATTTAGCACTTTGAAAATAAGGTTGACCCCTTTACAATCTTGGTCATAAATTATGAGATATTTTTGCGAATTTTGACGACTTCTCAATGCCACAAGTGAAACATAACAAAACAGAAACAGACTCCTTTACCTTGCGCTACTTCAATAATGAGAATTCCGAGTTAATAACTCGAGTTTAAGTTACTTATATCGGAAAAAGGTGTACCAATTAATAAAATTGATTCTCTCCTATTCTATTAACGAAAATGTCTTATTTTGATGACGTCACAATGATGTCGCAAACAGGTGAAATGGAATTTAGTGTTGCAATTGTTCAAATTTGATAAAAAATCACTAACAGAATACAAAATTGTCAGATCTAACATTTGAAATAGTTTTCAAAAAAATAAATGATGACGTCATTATTTATTTGAAAATACCTGTTTTCATTAAAACATGCTGACGTTAGTATTTATTTAAAAAAAACTTAATGTTAAAGTTCAACCGAAACAACTTACATTTTTATCAAATTTAAACAATTGCAACGCCATTAAATTCACTTTTTATATTTCTGACATCATTGTGACGTCATCAAACTAAGACATTTTCGTTCTATGTCTATATCTACAACCCCTCACGCAAATATTTGAGACAAGGTGAAATTTGTGCAGAAATTCCGAATTTCAAATTAGGCAAAAAGACTTAAATTTCGATTAACAAGACGAACTAAACGGAAATTTGCTTTTGTACCAAGAGCTTGGACACTAGGCTGCTAGAAGCAACAAAATTTGTCGAGTCTGTAAAAAGTCCTAAGATCCTAAGCTTCTAAGTGTTAAGTCTACTCGGATAAACCTTTGAGATAAACTTCAAAGGATGTCTGTTACGATCGAAGGAGTCGATGGAAATCATGGAGATTAAAATACAAACTTTTTACACACAAATCTATATTCTCTTCTTGTCTCATAAATCCTTGTGTTCGACTCGCGAAATAGTGAAACAAGGCGTATATATATAATTACAAATCCCCGCGGGATTGCTATAATACTATTTTATCTTTGGAACTACAATAACGTTATAAAAGCAACCACGGGTGAGTGGGATGTGCTTCTCCGTGGTTGCCGTTATAATTGCCTAGAATGCCGATGCCAAATTTCAGTATGGTATCACACCTTTTTGGTCAATTAGACAGAGTAGATGAAATAGAAAAAAAATTGATAAGTCCTTCCAAGATATCACCTCGCATGCTGGT
Source organism: Neoturris breviconis (assembly GCA_032360805.1). Taxonomy (NCBI): domain Eukaryota; kingdom Metazoa; phylum Cnidaria; class Hydrozoa; order Anthoathecata; family Pandeidae; genus Neoturris; species Neoturris breviconis. Next base: position 12,887 of record JAULBZ010004651.1, on the reverse strand, counting down.
ACCACATTTCATTTCAAACTGGTAGCACTTCGAAACATGGTCTATTATAAGAAACGTGATAGTAATAGCATAGCAAAATTTCATTTGATGGGCTAAAAACTATGGGAACAGGTTGTTGTTTTATTTGAAATTTTCCACACTTATTACTTTGAAGATGAATACTATACTCAAACAAACTCCCCCATAGGTGATGTCCTGCATATTTAGTCTTGATTGCTTAATACTTGGGATTGACTGAATTTGCGTATACCTACAGAAAGCGTATATAAACTATGTAGAAGCTAATGTAGGAACCAACAACATTCTTTAAATGTCAATTCATGTTCTAACTCCTAGTTTTACTTTAGAAGAGTTGTATCCCTGCAAAATAAGAACTGACTATAATGCAGGTTCTTTACTCTCCGATAAAAAATAATAGGCTTCTTCCTGTCTTCAGAGATATTCTAACAAATGTACTCCTCTATTTACATAAACAGATTGTTATGAGAACATATATCTTTTTATAAGCAACAAGTTTATAAGCAATCCAAGACTCAGATTTTAGGAAAACATCAAGTAACTGTTAAACAACTGCTTAGGCTGATATTTATGGTGGCTCTGTCTAGTACAGTACCATATTTTAAGGTATAAATATAGTTGATGAAATTGAAAAAGAATTGTTGATAGCTAATTCCAAGATGGTACCACGCTTTTTTGGTCCATTGGACTGAAAATGCAATTTGGATAGTTTTTGAAGAACAAAATTCGGGAATGGAATTTAAATTTTTTGATAAGTCTTTCTAAAATATTGCCTTGCATGCTGATACCGAGTTTCAATATGGTTGCTACTGACGCTAAAAATTGGTCAACGGTCTCGTAATATTGCCAAATTTCAGGATGGTATCACATCTTTTTAGTCAATCAGACAGAGTAGATGAAATAGAAAAAAAATTGATAAGTCCTTCCAAGATATCACCTCACATGCTAGTACCACATTTCATTTGAAAATAGTAGTGCTGCGTGAATATGGTCTATTAAGAAACGTGATAGTAATAGCCCAACAAAATTTCATTTGGTATGGTGGGCTAAAAACTATGGGGACAGTTTGTTTTATTCCACACTTATTACTTTGAAGATGAATACTATACTCAAACAAACTCCTTCATAGGTGATGTCCTGCATATCTAGTCTTGATTGCTTGATACTTGGGATTGACTGAATTTGTGTATACCTACAGAAAGCGTATATAAACTATGTAGAAGCTAATGTAGGAACCAACGACATTCTTTAAATGTCAATTCTTGTTCTTAGCTCCTAGTTTTACTTTAGAAGAGTTGTATCCCTGCAAAATAAGAACTGACTATAATGCAGGTTCTTTACTCTCCAATAAAAAATAATAGGCTTCTTCCTGTCTACAGAGATATTCTAACAATGTACTCCTCTACTTGCATAAACAGATTGTTATAAAAACATAAATCCTTTTATAAGCAACAAGTTTATAAGCAATCAAGATTCAGATTTTATAAAAAATCAAGTAACTGTTAAACAACTGCTTAGGCTGATATTTATGGTGGCTCTTTCTAGTACAGTACCATATTAAGGTGAAATATATAGTAAAAATATGGTTGTTGTTAATATTTTTAAGGTATTTTCCCAATGCTAGCATACTTCAGATGAGGGCCTTTTGTAGAAGAAGAGATAGTGGAACAAGACTACTACGAAGAGGGATTTATTTAAAGAAATTTTAGCAACAACTATTTCAATAGTTTTTATCAAGCAACTGATAAGCAACAATTTAGACTGGAATAGTGGTACAGTTAAGCAACTCATAAGAAGTGAAAACGAAATTTATCAAGGCATAAGGATGAAAGCAAACTACTGTAGAGGAGCAATTTTAGGCTAGTTAAATGCACTCAAGATCACTCATCCAAAGGTCATATCCGGTAGTAGGCTTTGTAAAGATGTAACTATGGCACCTAGAAATCAAAGTAATGTCTTTTTCTAGACACCATGACGGAAATTACTCAGAAAGAAAATATTCAGAAATCACTACTCTATAGTAATTACTATACTCTTCCCAGTGAGTAAAAACTTGTATAAAGTCCACAGTAAAGATGCTAGAACAATTGTTCTAGTGTCTTTACTGTGGAGTTTAAACAAGATTTTGTCCACTGGCGTATTTCGACCAGATTTTATAACATAATTTACATAATACGCATTTTTTTTTTGATTTTGTCTATCCGAAGCATATTTGCTTACTTAATCCAACGGTCAAAATATTATAGACATCCAATAAAAGTAAAAATGTTTTGTAAATTTCTAAATAAGAAAAAAATTTAGAATGCATCCTCCAAAACAAAACAGAAGCTAAATATCCAATTTCTATAATACTAAATGAAATACTGGAACATAGTCAAAGTCTCACATATTTTTTTTTTAATTTTTGCAAATCTATCATTTAAAACATGTGAATAAATGCGGTCAAAACATCATAGAAAATCAAAATAGTCATCCTAAAATGTTACTCTGATTGATGCTACCATATATAAAGACAGTAGCTCTTCAGAAACAAGGTCTTATGTTGATGCCACAAAAGTGGTAGTAATAGTCTACTGGTGATTCCAATGGTCTAGATGGTAGTCAGCAACATAACCTATGTAGCAAAGTTAGATGTTGCTAAAACGGTACTCAAAATGAAAGTGAATAATCATTGTGGTGAAGTGATTTTTGCTCACAGTTTCGGGCTTTGTAGCCTGAAACTATGCTAAAATATTATTCACTACACAGTGATTATTTGCTCTCACTCGAGTCCTGCTATAGTTTAAGTTGCATTGTGATAACGATAACACATTCTTCGAGTTTGTTCTGAATAAAAAATTAATTTACTAATACCTGACATCGCACTCTGGCTCTGGTGTTTTTATTTCCTCTTTCACAGCAAGGTTACCATCTTTAATAGTTGATTCATATAGATCTAACAGAAATGAAGCAAATTCCGAATGTTGTCGAGTTCCTTTTAATTCGCACCAACGATTATAAACGGTCGCACGCAACTTGATTTGTTTTATAAGAAGTTTTGAAACAGATGGCCATCCATCAACGTACTTTCTTGGTCTACCAACTTTTAATTTGGGTCTTTTTTCTTTGCTCAATGTGAGGTTTTCCGAACTGAATGATTCTGATTCACTCTGATCATCAAATGATTCATCAGCACCTTCCACATCTTCACACTCGAGCTGCTCATCCAAATGTATATCTATTTCTGGTTCATCATCCATTTTCTACTTACGAATTGTTCGACAATCAGTGTTTGAAATAAGAGCAAATATTCAGCTTAGCTTCAGAGTTATGCTAAAATATTTCTCATCCCCAGTGATTATTTGTTCTTATTTCAATGTGAACCAATCACAAACACTTAAGTGAATATAACTTTTACAAAGTAAACGGATTTCCTGTATCCACTTGGCAAATCAAGCCGCAAACAAATTGTTACAGAGCTACGAGCTACGTAACACAAAAGATGAGAAGGAAAATGGAAGAGTGCAAAGCCAAGAAACTTACAATAAATAGGTTTCTTTGTTCTACAGAATCCAATCAAAGAAAAGATCGTTTACCACGTACATAAAGCAAATTACATTATACAGTACCTTTTGTATATAGATAGATTTATTAACTTAATGAAGTACTACAATGAAGTAACACATAATGTATTTCTTTCCACTGCTTAAAATAAGTGCATACAACCACTGTGGAGGTAAGATTGCATTGCTAGCAAGCTTGAAGCAATGCTCAAAGATCTATCCACTAGTGACGTTGATTTTTACCTATGGAATGTCTTTTTTCGGCTTTGATGTAAATTTTTCGGCCACACATTATATATATCAATATGAATTACATATCAATAAGAACACATTAAAAAAAATCATAAACACCCCAGTCTCAAATTGGTGAAAGAGAGAATAGCCACTGTGGAGGAGTGGCTTTTGAGTATAGTTTCAGGTTAAAAAGCCTGAAGCAATGCTCAAAATCTCTCTCTACAGTGATTATTTGCTCTTATTTTAATATTAAGAAACTTCGAGCTAATAATGAACCCACTTTGCATGATGGAATTCCATTACTTCAAGATGAAACCCTTATTTATTCACAGCTTAATTAATTGTAAAACTTTAGTAAATTGTAAGAAATGGTTAAGAAACAGTACACTTAAGAAATGATCCCCATAAATTTAGAACAAAAGTATAAAACAACGGTTTTCATTTATTTATTTCATCACATAAACTAAGAAGCATAATGACAAGTAAACTGCGTAGAATTAAGTATCTTCAATAGAAGAACGATCTACAGTCTTGATTATCTTAACCTATTGCTTTCAGAAAATCTTTTGTAGAAAATCATAAGTCGAAAGGGTTAAAACCAAAAGGCATAATTTTAAAAAGACAAAACATTTTGAAACATATTGATGATTTTAGAAAATAGGTGTGACATAAAATCACTATAGATTTGGCTTTCTACCCTGAAGCTATCTATACTCACAAATCCTCCACAGTGATGAGTACCTATTCTTATTTGACCAGTACCTGTTCTTATTTCAATCACTGGTCATTTTTTGTATTATTGTTACTATTATCATTTACAGTCCAAATTTATGAAGACAACACATTTGTACTCTTTGTCAATCTGATAAACAAGGGGATTATGAGGTGGGAGGGTAATACTTGTGAACAATTCGGAACCAGAATCAAATTACCACTAATATTAACAAGTACAATTTTCGAAATAATAGCCAAGAATCACTGAGGGTATTCTTCTATGGTAATGGTTCCTCCAAAGTTAAGAATCACATGTTCTTATTTTGAGCAATGTCACATTTCAGCGTTGGAAATAAAATCACTGAGGAGAGATTGTAGCCTAAAGCTATGCTCAAAAATCACTCATCCACAGTGATTATTTGCTCTTATTTCGAACACTGCATTTATATTAGTATGGAAATAATAGAAGCAGATTTCAACATAGCCAATATTAAAAACTAAAGTCTATGTGTATGACAGAAAATCAGAGTATATTTACATAAATACCACAAAATTCCTCAAAAGAGCATAAAATTAATTTATCATTATTACAGTAACTTTATAGAGAAATTCTTTGAACAAAAACAGTACCGAGGTATAACTGTTTTTAGGTGAAAACATTGCACAGACTAAGGTTTTCAGTTCTTGAGTCAGACCTGATGAGTGATGTGTTAGAATCTCTAATAGAAGCACACACAAATTATTTTATACAAACACTTTTAAGAAGGACCTTTACCTGATGAGTGATGCGTTAGAATCTCTAATAGAAGCACAAACAAATCATTTTATACAAACACTTTTAAGAAGGACCTTTTAAAACAAAAAAAGAAACAAAATAATGAAAAATAATACATCATACAACATCATAGAAATTCTTTCAAAAAATACAAATATGTGATTGTCTCATTGGTTGAAATAAAAGCAAATATTTAATGTGAAGGAGAGATTTAACTTCCACGGTGAATATTTACTCTTATAACAACTACTGTGTTCATGAATAAAAAAAATTAATTCTAAATACTACCACCTAAAATGTTCATACTAACACATGATCAAAAATTTCTGATCACATAACAGCTTCAAAGCTGAAAAGTATACTCAAAAACAATCCTCACAAGTGATGTCAGTTGTGTTGGGTATTTATTTTAATGTTTTAGTGCAGCAATAAAGGCTGATTTACACTAGGCAAAAGACTTTGTGATTAAAGAAGGCATTCTATTAGTAGAAATTGATGTCACATGCCATGTGATGTCAATACTAATGAGATGTCTTCTTGTAGCTGAGTAGAAATCTGCCTTAACTGAAGAGAGGGCGCTTATCACAAACCTAAACCATAAATGATAAAATATTAAAAGGTATAAAGTACTTAGTGTTTTCTGAGTAGTATTCAGTTACAAGAGTGTCACTTAATCGAACATTTACAGTATGCATGTTACAGTATATTGCTACTAAAGAACTAACAGAATGCAAAATTGTTGACTGTAAATATTTTCCAAACAGGATTTTGAACCTTGATTCGTACCAAAAAACACTTGATTCAGAAAATTAAAATATGAAATTAAACTTAGTCTGTTAAATATCATACCACTATTTCTTTGTCAATAATTAGATTATGAATAGTCAGTAACAAAACAATGTGATTCGTTTGGGTTAGTATGAAATAAAGGGTAGAAAAACCCTTCATGGTTATCAATGAAGGTTACAATAAAATCCCCAAAAATAAACTATTTATTATTAAAATGCAAATACAAAAAACGAGATATATTTTCAATTCGATCTAAACATTACTAAATGGCATGGGTACAGCCAAATATTTTGATTGTAATTTAAAAAATACTGGGCAATTTATAATCAAGCACAATTATGTTTAATCAATGCTAATCTTGGAAATCACTGAATGGAGGAGCTTTTTTTTCTTTTCAATTCTTTTAAGAGAGGGGGGGGGCAATTTTTTAAACATTTTTGTAATTACACTTTCATAAGTTGCCAACAACCTCGGCATAGATTGCTTCCCAATGTTTAAAAAAAGAGCAAATAATTACCGTGGAGGAGAGATGTTTGAGCATTTTTTCAGGCTAGAAACAATGCTCAAAAACTCTCCTCTACAGTGATTATTTGCTCATATTTCAAACATTTGAAAGATCGTCAACAACAAATTGAAGATGATCCCTGTTATCCTATAAATTGGGAAATAATTGGTAATAAATATAAAACAGCTTCCCAGTCATAAAACAGTGGTGGAAATAACAATAAAATAATCACTATAAGGGAGGAATTTTTGAGTCGCTTCAGGCTTTGGAGCTCCTCCACAGTGGTTATTTGCTATTATTTCGACCACTGCAAAATAAAGACAAATTTTTCAAGTAGGTTTTTGCTCAGCATTTACTTCAGCTTCAGGAAGATCGATTGCTAGAGCTTGGACAATCCATGGATCACATTTTGAACCTTCCCTAAATTCTTCCATTGTCAGTTGACCATCATGATTCTGTAAATTACAAATAGATCAGATGTTAGAGTCCTTATTCAAAACAGTTATTCAAACTTCAAAACAATAATGTAATTAAAAACAAAATAGCAAGTTGACACTCAAGTGACATCAACTTGATTGTCATCTTTTGGTTTTCGCACAACTTATTTCGTCTATTGGAAATCCTCCATAAGAGCAAAATAGAGCAAATAATCACTATGGAGGAGTGATTTTTGAGCATAACTTCAGGCTACAAAGCCTGAAGCTATGCTCAAAAATCCCTCCTGCACAATAATCATTTTTTTCTTATTTTGAGCAATGATAGAACACGAAATGGTAGGTTTATTTCTTTGTAACATCCCAATTTAAAGTCTGCAGTAAAGATGCGAAAACATTTTCAACAGATTTGTGCCAACTGGGATAAAATATCTTTTGTTGTTCAAAAGAACAAAGTTTACAGTAAATAAAGCTCCAAGCCTGAATATAACTGTCAGACATCACCTGTGGAGGAGGGAGGAGTGCTTTTTGAGCTGAAACTATACTCAAAACATTCATATACAGTTGATAGCAATTATATATAATAGTAACCTTGTCCATCTTTTTAAATATTTTATCGACTCTTTTTTCAGGTGTATCTTCATCTTCTGGAAGGTCGACCATTTTACCCTAAATGAAAAATAAGTTCAAGTGCCTTAATATAACTGTTATACATCACCAGTGGAGGAGTGTTTTTAGTATAGTTTCTAGCTGCTATACTCGTAACACTTCTCCACATGAGAAATTCAACAGTTATTTACTTTAACAGTGTTTAAGTAATCCATATGAAGGAGAGTCATCGTTCTTGAAACTGATTGTCTTCTTTACAAATTAGAGAAGGTGTGTGTTTGTCCAGTGTAAGCCTTAAATTTTGATAAGCAAGACAAAAAGCACAAAAATTTGTCTGGAATCTAGATTTAAATTTATTTCAAGAGTCTGGAATCTATGCTGCTAGAAACAATAGAATTTGTCAAGTTATCAATATATCTCCAGGGACTTCCAATGGTCATTTCAATTGTGGCATTTTGATTTCGTTAAAATTTTCAAAATGTCTCCATATTTACATGAAAAGATTTTAGTTATAGTCATATTAAAATTTATCATTCATAGACATAATAATTTATAATTACATTTGGAGAGATAAAGAACTCATCATCGGGCAACAAACATAAGAAAAGATATGAGTAACTTCCTGACGGCTAGTGAAAACACCACTAGATTTTTAGACCTGGCTGGACAGTGTGCGTAAATATTGCATAATTGTTTATTCTGTCAATTCCTGCATGGATTTTATGGATTTTGATTTATGTAAAGCCAGTATCCATGTTTTTGTCAGATATTTTTTTCTTTTCTTTTATAATAAGTCACTCTCTGGAAGGCAGCAAAGCCACTACTTGGCAGTGAGCTAACAAAGAACAACACAGTTTACAAAGATGAAAGATGAGAAATTAATATTGTAAAGATGAGGATAAATATGTGTATTTTTTTGTATTACTTGATCATTATGACAACTTACCACCATTTTGTAAATTGATTCAACAATGTGCAGCATTTCAGCTCTAGTAATGTAACCATCTTTATCAAGATCATACAATGAAAAAGCCCCTAAATAAAAGAAAAACTACTATATTGACCACAATGTGGATAACTTGTGAGTGCAGTGTATGCCATTCTTGAATTTAAAACAGCTAGAGGTAGAGAATGAGTAAATACAAGAAATCCAAGAAGGTACGATATTCAGTGGTGTATCTTAACACTTGCTCGACTGTCAGTGACAGGTGAAAGTTGATTCAGGCCAGTGAATTTGGAGAAATTCAATGTCCCACTCGCCTGAATGGGTAGGCCTTTAATTTGATTAGTTTTACTCTTCAATACGAAAAGTAGCGGTATATAATCTAAGCTGCAGTTCGTACTTTATATCCACAAACTTCTTTAAATACAGTCATAAAAACGCGGGAACTTTTAGAGGTACTCAATCACTATTATATGTAAATATATATAATATGTATTAAAATAAACTCCAAATATGTCAATCTTAAAATCGCTAAATTTAATTAATTAAAAAAAGGATCATGATCAAAGTCAAAGTTTAAATGTGGTTCTGATCAAATCCTTATAATCAGTGAAACTCAACTTTTGGATAAACTTTTTATTGAGTGTGGTCAGAGTTACATAGAAATGAAATAAAATTAGGTCCACAGGTACTGTGTTTATGGTCTCATGTACTGTGGTCAAGGTCTCATAGTAAAAATCAAAAAAGGTTTTAACAACCACTGGATATAACCTATGGTATAACTTTTTATTGAATGTAGTATTCAAATGCAGTATTAAAAAAATTCCTTTTCGCCAATACTCAGTACGGTCCATTGGACCAAAATAAAATTCTTGTCCTTCCAAATATCACCTATGCTGGTAAATTTCAAAATGGTAGCACTTCTGAAACAGGGTCTATTAAGACAAGAGGGCTGCTGCCGCCACAAATTCATAATTAGTCCATCCAAACTTCATTTCACAGTTTAATGGAGGTGGACAATATTCACTCTTGGTTTTCCTTCTCTCTAAATGAATCTATACTTATTTTATTATCATATTAAAGTATTGCCATATCATCAGTGAAAAGTGAACTTTCTTCTACCTACATTCTAATTTTTCATCCAGACTTCCTCTAGACGTAATTGACAAAGCTGTTATAAATTCTTTAAAACTGATACAACCATCCTAAAAGAGAAGGTAGATTATAATGGATTTAAAATAACTAGATTCAAGATCCTGTTTATACATTTTTATAGTGCCAAACGTTGTGACTTTTCAGAATGGAAATGGGTTCCTCTGTGAATTTTCTAGAATTTCAAGTGTTTCAAAATTGGATCAAAATCGTAACAAAGAAACTAGTCTGGCAGTAATACCAAACATCACAGAACATTATATTCTCTCCATAGCAGATAGACTAATAATAGTAGATTGAGATTTTCAAACAATAGAAAATGATGGAAACCATTTAATGATTACGAAAACATAGAATGGATAGCTAGGTTCAACTAAAATACAAAGAAATCCATCATTTCCAGGTATGTTGATTCAGACCTTACAGTGGTAGACGAAATTGCAAATTTATACACATGAAATGGAGTGCTATATTACAAGCTTTTTGCCAAGACTTACAGCATTTTTATCAAAAACCTTAAAAACAAAAGCAGCAAACTTCGATGGATCACCAAACGGAAAAAATTGTTGATATATTCGTTCAAATTCCTGAAATAGAAAAATAATTATAAACAACAGTGTTCACAGCAGAGAATGCATTTTTCAAAAGTTAGTCCTCTGCAGAGATTCTTATTTGGACGAGAGAACAAATAATAAAAGTGTTTGGAATGTTTGGAATCTTAGGATAAACCTGAATGAATGAATACAAATGATTTGATTGATGTGATTCCTTTTAATCTTGTGAAGCAGCAAAAAGTGTATGTTCAAAACAGTGTGATGGTTAAAAACAAAGTAATCCCTCCTCCATAGCGTGATAATTAATAACAAACCTCTTGATGTAGTTGTCCTGATGGACAATCTTTCATAAAGTCTCTATACCTAAATGAAATAAGTGAAAATTTGTTTCATAATGAAGAGTAGTGACCAATCAGGTCAATTCCACTTGATTTTTCAAAATTTTAAGCTAAAATAATGGCTCCTTTGCCTTCATTCTTCATTTATTGTTAATATAATTTTTGCATGCAATGGAAGAAAGAGATTTTGACAATAATTAGCATAAATTCCGTGGCACACTGACAGCTATATTATGCTAACTATATTACTCTAATAGTGTTTCTGAATAAAAAAATCATTCCTCTGGTGGAGATACTTTTACAGTCATTTCGTTCAAATGTTCTCTTATAAGTCAATCGAATATCTTTTTTACATGTCAAATAAAAAGCTGCTCTCAGTCGTAGGGCCTTCGTATACACGAGTTGTTTCAAACTTGATTTTCTGTTGTAACCAGGAGTCTATAGCGTTTTTCAAGAAACCACCCTACTACACGTAGATGATTATTAATAAAAATAATTTGAAGCAGCATGGGATAATTATGGTTTACAAGATGGCCAATATGTTCGAACAAAACGCAAAAGACCTTTAATGAAAGATATTTGTCTTTGAAAAAAATCTTTAGAGGGAATCAAAGGTGCCGATCGTGCGATGGTCCTCGTATAGTCACTACTCCTGAATACACCACTGTCGCTAGAAATGTAGGTTGTATTGAAAGATTTACACTGTCAATAGAAATGTAATTTGTATTGAAAGTTTACCTTGGCGCTAGAAATTTAGATTATTGAAAGCTTACCACTGTCGCTAGAAATGTAGATTGTATTGAAAGCTTACCAGTCGCTAGAAATGTAGATTGTATCAAAAGCTTACCACTGTCGCTAGAAATATAAATTGTATTGAAAGCTTACCATTTCTGAAGTTCTTTCTTGTCAACTATAATAGAAGTAGACACATCATGAATAAGCAGATAACATGAAACAAGAGTCTGTCCTAATACATGCATATAATAAGCAGACATTCAAGCCTGACATTCAGCACCTGTGGAGTGTCTTTCCAGTAGTTCTCAGCACTTAAAAAACACCCTTTCACGGGTGATGTCCGAGGGTTATTTTTAGGCTTGGACATTTTGTGACATTTTTATGCAAGATAACCTTTTAGAGCTAAGGAAAGAAATGTTTGCAGGAAGAAATATCTGCGGAAGATATTTTTGCGGATTTTCTCTTCATCTGCAAAATAAATTCCGCTAAATTTACTAAAAATTGTTGAATTGCAAAAAAATATCACAAATAGCAAATTGGTAGAGCCTCTGGAGGGGTTGTAAACTCTGAGAATGAGGTGTCACCTGGAAAGGGCAAATAGTATTCCTTCTCCTAGTAGTAGCCTCTGCCTTGAGAGGGAAAATGATTATTAAAATAATAAATTGTGAACCTCAGGGTCAAAGGTTTCACTTTTATTTACCCATCCACAAAAATTAATTCTTCAATATTCGTAGCTTTTGATGCCTTTACCTGTAAAAATATCTTCCAGCAAATATTTCTTCCCTTAACTCTATTAGGCTTTTTAGGGCTCTCAGAGCGTAATAACTTTTGATGGAACCATGCTTCTGCGATCAAAAACACGTCTGTCTCTTTACAAAAAGTTAATGTATGAATACAATTCTTTCAATTAAAAAAATATTCCTCTGTTGAATTGTGTACTGTCATTAAACAGTATTAAGTTGATAAAGTTTCAGGTCAAATGAACAATTAGAACACCTTTATTAAAGTAATATTATATCACTGTAGTGAAATTTCATATCATAGCCTGAAGCAATGCTGAAAAGGAACTTCTTCACAGTGGACATGAATTACATACACATACCATACATCATTACACATCATAGCATTGTATGTATACTATGCAGGGCTGCACAAATAGGCGTACGTGTGTTCGTACGAACGCTTGTGGCTTGAAAATTATGAAGTTCGTACACGTTTCCTCTACAATAAGTACGTACATCCAGATCGTTGAAAGAAAGTTCGTCAATCAAAATAACTTCCCATAATACGTACATCAGGAAATGTTTACAACGTTTGTACGTACGTCGCAAATAGTGCTACCATTTTTCTTCCCGATTTTTTTTATTATTTTTCTTTTCTTATAATTCGAATATATACGCAAGTCTCAAGTCGCACCAAATTCATTTCGTATTAATTTTTGTATAAACGTTGAATCAAGTCCGGCAAAAGTTCGACGTTTAAAAATTATAAGTTGTGCATCATAACTTTCGAACAATAGATTTTTACTTTCGAACATAATTTTAA
>JAULBZ010004650.1:0-14455 GCA_032360805.1 Neoturris breviconis | reverse complement strand
TTCACACTTTTTCTCTTACAAAAAGTATAATATGAATATTCTGTATGTTTTTTTACTCATGTAATCATAGAAATGCGTATTTCGAATAAAACAACAGAGCTTTCCTTGATCTTTTCAATCACGATACAATAACAAGATTAAGAATCTCCACCGCAAAGGAATTTGCGTATTTAGAAAAAAATACCTCTGATCATTACCACACTCCTTGAAGGAGAGAGAATGCTTTTGATGTAAACTGGGCTTTAATTACGGCAAAATCGATCGGCCGGCCGTTACATTCTATTTTGCCTACTTGTCTGTAGACTAGAGATTAGTCTCTGTAAAAGTCTAACTAGTCTGATGTTTGTGATCATGACCGGTTGTAGGAAAAGTGAGATCCAGGGATCGAGACCCAATACCCTTGCAATCGAGACCAATAAAAGCAATGGTAACCAGAAAGAAAAAAACAACACAAAAAAGTATAAAGTAAGTGGGAAAGTGCTACAACAGTTTCAAAATAGGAATTGACTTATTTTGACTTTCTCATAACTTAGGTATAGCAAATATATTCTTAGAAATGAAAGTAATACGCCTATTTCAGGGAAGAAACCAAAGCTCTGGAACACGAAATTGGACTGCAGAAACATAAGCGTTTGCGTGAGAGCCATCGTAAGTGTAGGAAGAAATAGTAAAGCATTACTCACCATTTAAACATCACTTAGGGCTAAAATTACTCAAAATGTTAATCACCAAGGCTCGGGTAGAACGAGGTTGTGATGTCAAAAAAGCAGTCAAACTTAGGTGGCGTTTACATGAAGACCCTAATAAGTTACAAAGACTTTGTGGCTTTAAATCGTGCATTTGTAATCGTTAAATGAATACGGTCTTCATATAAACGCTACTTTGGTTATTTTTCACCTTTTTGGAAAATATTTCGCAGATCTTGTCTGTAAAATACGGATCCCGGGTCTTAGTCACAAATAGTACAGTTTTGGGTCCCGGGTCTCACATTTAAGTCTTAGATCTCGATCCCAGGACCTTACTTCTCCAAAAAACCCTTTATAACAGTCTGACACGCATTGAAAGCGAGATTGTTCACGCATAGGATGCGTCTAGTTATTCTTAAAACAGAATTATGTGTGCAGACGAAACAACTTTAAGGTCTCTCCATGTTTCCACTAATGTAAAAGTATATTAGTAAAAAGGGATAATCCAATAAAACTCAAATATCTTTGGAAGCGAACATAATCATAATCACACCCTTTTTTACTGACGAAAGTGTGACCATTATAAAACAAACGTGGATCGTAACAATACCAAGGATATTATAAAGAAGAGCTCTTCTTTGTAATATCCTTGACAATACGGACTATCGAGAACGATTTGAACCATCGAGATAAGTAAACTGCCTAAAAAAAGGGGTTAACATTTTCAAGTTTCTGAAACAACGTTTTGCGACGATAAGAGGTTTTACTATTTTTTCTATTCTATTATTATCCGTTCTATTCTCCCGTTGACTGAGATTTTTAGACGGACAAACTTCCCAACTACATACATTTTTGAGCGATTTTGCACTATAAGGAGAACTAAGGTCAACAAATTTCTGTCGTTTATTTCTTAGATAATGGCTATACAATAATTGTTGCAAAGAAAAAAATATCATAGCGTCCCTACTTTGTCCATAATTGACACAAACAGTTGGTAATTTGTCTGCTTTTTTATTGAGTTACCGTAAAATTTAAATTATAACATGACGTCGATAATATGTAGCTGTGGAATGATGATGAGAACTTTTCTAACGAAGAAAAGAACTCTGCAAGATATAAAACACCAACTGCTCTAAGTGTGATGGTCAATGTATACCAATGATGACTTTTGCCAAAAATTTGCCCTGACTAGAGATACGAACGAGGTTCTAGAAGATTTGTTCGAAGGTTGTAACTTTTTATTCCAAATCTTCTTTCTTTGTACAGAGTACTACATCCAGAAATTTATTTTTTATCATTTTACATAGTCACATAAAACCATAATAACACCTCTACTAACGTTTACTAAATATAATATAGGCAATGTCATCTAAAGTCTATAACATTTGCACCGATCTGCAACAAAAATATAAAGCCGCATAAAAACATTTCAGTTTTTCTCCTACGTTGTTTATTAAGTATATTTTTCTTTTTCTCCGATGGCATATTAAGGACGCTGAGAGGTGAAGATTCAGTGCAGCATTGACTCAATTAAAGATGGTATTATCAAACAAAGTCCACAGGTATAAGGTTTGTAGACGGCTGGAGTCAAGATCGTTATCACTAGAGTATTCAGGTTCACAAGAGTAGCCACACTTCCCATCACAATCATCAATATCTGAATAAGTGTCATTTTCCATTTCAGAAGAAGAATTCTGATTATCTCCTAGACCTTCGTGTGCGACTTCCACAACAGACATTTTATTTATAATTATCATGTAGCGCGAATGACGTCATAAGAACAGCGTTTTGTGTATGAAACCATGGCAACTAAAATTGCATATGGCGATGTGAGTACTTTTGATGAAAATCAGACTTTCGTTGCCAAAAAAATTTCCAGATCTTAGTTCCCCTTTAAGGTAGCCAAAATCAATAAATTTGAGAAAAATTAATCTACAATGAAGAGTGATAAGTCAATTGCAAGATCATTGATTCAGCACACTTCAATTATAACCACTGTGGGATGAGTTATTTTTTAGTATAGCTTCAGAAATTGTCTGAAGCTCAAAACTCCCTCCGTCACAGTGATTATTTGCTCTTATTTTGACAAATAATCTCCGCAAAATAATGTCATACCTGCATATTTGATGTGTGTCGCATTTTTTGAAACACGAATTTCTTGTAACATATAATCAACTATAAATGATAATAAATAATATTATATCCATGCAAGAACATACTGTGGAGGAGTCCCTTAAAAATTCTCCTCCATAGTTATTACTTTTTGCTCTTATTTTAAGCACTAAATGAGAAATGTGAATAAGGGGCCATCAACAATCGATTTTCATATTTTTTAACGGCTTTAGGGTATAACTTACTGGAAGTCGTTAAAAATTTGAAAATAGTATAAAAATCTGAATTGAATCCTTTTGCATTGATTTTTCATTGAATAGTTGAAAAATAACAAAAAAGCAAATCGCACCCCCATCTCACAACCACTGCTTGTGTCTACCATATTTGTTTGCATTATTTTGAAAATTTACAGACGTCACACACGTTAAATGTTTACTTTCTCATAATTATTGATAGTGTGGATGCAAATAATTTTCTGCATAGACACTATATGGATCGAAAACCACAATAAACTATAACCATGGACAAGTTTACGGGATATAAGATTAATCCTTTAAAATGGTATAATACAGAGAGTTTGACTCAAGCAAGATTTAGAGTGACAATTATATCTACAGTAATGACATGTGGTAGAACAGTTTGAACCACAAAGATTCTAAACAAACGAAAAAAAGACTAACAAAGTATATCTGTGTATGAGGAAGACTACAGGAAACAAGAGCATTTTTTTTTTTACTTTCTTTTACACAACTGACATAATATATTTTACATGGTTTGTTTAGTTGTTTATATTGTGAAATTAATAAATACCAATGGTTCTTTCGAACACACTAAATGTAACAGCACTATCTGTCTAGTTTTTGTGGGTGAAATGTTTTATTTAGAAGAATATTTTAAACTCAACTCAATAATGACCCGCAATTTAAACTTAAGCTTATTTCTGCTGGGGAATTGCATTGAACATTTGAAAATGTAAAAACCGTTAATAGAAAATTTGTTGACTACAAAGCTTCTGAATTCATGGAGGAGCATCTTTGGAGACTAATTTGCAACCTGTTGGCTGCAAATTAGCCTCCAAAGATGCTCCTACACAGGGGAATGACATTAGTTCCCCCTGTCAGATATATTTTGTTGTATCAACATGATAAAGAAGTTAGCAAAACAATAGAGATCAGAGAAATTAATCCTGTACCAGCTTTACATTCATATTATGTATGCATAACAAAATCAAACATGTGATTATAAGCTGTTATTTCGAGCATTGTGGTCACATTCATTGTACCAGTCTTCAAAATAAGAGCAAATAATCACTGTGGAGGAGTGATTTTTGAGGATAACTTCAGGCTACAAATTCTAAAGCTATGCTTAAAAATCCCTCCTCCTGATTATTTGTTCTTATTTCAAACACTACATTCAGAAATAATAAAAAAAGCAATTGAAAATTTATTTACTACCAGGCCTCTGAATTCACGTCGGCATTCCCCTGCCTGTTGGCTTCAAATTAGCCTCCAAACATGTTTCTTCACAGGGGAATGCCGTCATAAATTCAGAGGCCTGGACAATTTTTCTTACATTCTTGTGGTGTTAATTTTTCTCCAGTCCTTGTCATAATATGTCTTAAATCTTTCATTGACACAACACCCTTTTTTGCACTATCATAAACTTTGAAACCTTCATATATATCCTGCTCTGGATTTCGTGATTTCTGCATCATTTTCCACATTAATTCAAGAAATTCTGGAAATGTAACTTTTGGTTTGTCTATAAAATAAAGAAATATTTTTTTAATCTCATTGCTGAGAGCCTGGTAATTATAGTGGAAAATTGGCTGTTTTTGGACTGAAAATATTTGTGAGGTCTTAAAAGCTCAATAAACAAAAAAACTTAATATTGATTTATTGTGGTATTACTGCATAATTTTTAGCTTCAATTTTTTCCCTGTTTTTTGTCAATATTAATGGACCAGCTTCAAAGTTGATAGCATTCATATTGTTGTTAATGACAGTGCTTAAAACAATAGCAAATATTCACTGGGGAGGAGTGATTTCTGAACATAGTTTCATGCTAAAAAGAAATTATGCACAAAAATTATTTGTTTTTAATTCGAGGACTGATTATGAATAATATGAAAGGTAGGAGTAAAAATAACTGCAGACCATCTTTTGTGGAGGAGAGATTTTACAGAATATTACCAGCCAAATTGGAAATCTTTTCTCCACCAGTGATGACCAGCAATTATTTTAAAAAGGATATTAAGGACCATTTCAAAATTTCGCTCCAAAACCAACTTTTTTGTTTGCTAAATTCAAAGAAGAAGAAGTGTGTTAGGTCAATGAGCTTGCAATGAATTGGTTTCGTCGGTACGGTTTTTATTTTTAAAATGGTCTCTTACCAAGATTTTTCGTGATTTCATTTAGTTCACTTTCTGATGGACATTGTCCAAGTGATCGCATAACTAACTTCATTTGATCAGTTGATATCAACCCATCACTGTCTCTATCGTACAAGTTAAAACATTCCTTAAATTCTAAAAAGAGAAATTGCTATATATATATAATCTAGAGGGGGGTACTTACTCTATTGAGTCAATGATCTTGCAATTGGTTGATTTCTTCATTTCAACCAATTACAAGCTTATGTGCAGAACACTCTTAATATTTATTTTAGTAATCATTGTCTAACAGTTTAGCTAGAAAAATACATACTGTATTTCCTTAAATAAACGCTGCAACGTTTATTATATTTTCGAAGCTAAAAAATGCAGTGTTTATTAGAGGGTGGTATTTAAAAGTAGGTGGCTTTTATTTTAAAGTCTACTTTTAATCACAGCTCGACAGTGATTGGAGATATAGGGCAGTTCTTAAATTTCAGTTAGAAATAAAAAAATGTAGCGGCATATCGGGTACAGTTTTCCTTAATGAACTCTATAAATTTGTAAAGTATTATATTGCACTCCAGGGACATCTATTCAGAGTAGAAATTGGAAGGGCGCACTTCGCATTTTGCAAATTCTTTCTCCAGTACTGCTAAGTATTTTCTTTTTTTATTGCTCGGGTTTGTAAAATTTCCGTTGTTTTCTAACAATTAACAACTGCGAACCCTTTTATTTAATTTTCTAGAAATTTCAGGGGAATGTATTGAAGGGATGCATCTATTCAAGGGAGACATTAACAAGACACGCCAGTCACCTTATACGTTACTGGAAATCCAGACAAAAAGAAACTTTCAGTACATACTTCAGTGTGTTTTCAGGCTTGAAAATTAGACTTTAAATTTCCACACTTCCACACTCAGAGGAGAATGGCATGTCAGTCTGGTTAAAAGTAGGATTTTGTTATTTAAAAACACTCCTCCATAGGTGATGTCCAATAGGTATATTAATGCTTGGTTATACACCATACATCTCTATTTCATTTAGGATAAGGAGAGGGGAACATATTTAAAAATATATACAGTATATATACTGAGGGAGGCTTTCCTCTTTTGCACGACTAGGATGATGTTATCCATTCAGACATTTATTCGTGGGAGGAAATGACTGTGGTGGAGTGATTTTTGAGCATTGCTTCAGACTGTGTAGCATGAAGCTATGTTAATAAACCACTCCTCCACAGTGATACTTGCTCTTTTTTCGAGCACTTAAACACCCTACCAGCTATTTTTTCCGAATCGATGTGCTCTGCCTAAAAGAAAGATTAAACTTATAAATATATATGACATGCTTCATTTCTTAACGGGGAACATTCTGTATGCATAGTAAACAAGTAAATATTTTTCAGCAAATAAAACGCCTATATCTTTACCGAAACAAAAAATATAAACTAATCCAGAAGTTCCAACCTAAAGAAAATTGGGAGGAACGTGTAATGTACTTTTAAGTTGGTGTAGCAGTGTATCCCAAAAGCTGGAGTAACCCAATCAAATCGGGAGTCGGAACCTTTGCAAATCAGCTTTCGGCTTTCGTCCGTATAGTACATATCGGTATTCGTTTGAACATCATTGCGCATACAATGTATATACTTCAAAAGTAGCTTTTTTCTTCTTTAGCTATTTAATTTACAACTGTAGGTAGAGCTAGCTACCTTTAAATATCTTATCCCCCACAGTATATAGCGTTTATTTTTTGATTTGTATGTCACCCTTTTAAAGTATCCATGTATGGGAATGGCCAAAAAATATTTGTCCACGTCCAGAGAGAGAATACACTATCAACAATCACATTTTCCGTAATTATTTGCTGGGGGTACTAGCTATGATTTACATCTCTTTACTTTACCCTCTTTACCCCTCCCCCCATATGAATATATGGAAAATATATGGAAAATTTATCATAGCTAGTGGATTATAAAATCTTTGTCTAGCACTTCTATATTGATACGCACGATTCTCACCCTGTAAAACACATGAATCTCAATTGCAAGAAGAGAAAAAATGTTCTCACTTTCCACCTTTGAGAGCAAGCTAAGGCTAAGGTTAGCTACCCAGAAAATCACAAACCGGTTACACTTCACTTCGCAATCTGATACTTTCCCCCAGATTTTCACCCAGATATCTATTTCTTTTCTAGATCACATCACTTATATAGCTGGAGTCACTAAAAATGTTTAAAATTATTCAAGTACCATTTTTCACGCCAATATCACTTCTTCTAGGAGAATCTTGATATGTCAATTGCGTCAAAACTTTCGCTGACTATCGTGTACTATCGTTGTCAAGATGCTGTCGTGTGTCCCTCTACAAAACTTTTTTGAAAGACTTTCCGAATGTTTTGATCCCGCATATTATGTCCCGCATATCTGCTTAGGCAGCCCTGTAATTAAAGCGAAAGACATCAACTTCGATCCCAGGGCTTCTTTATCAGAGGGGGAAATCAGGGTCAAAGTTCCGGAGAATAAGCTTCCAGGAAAATTGTTCTACGGAATCTCGAAAATACCAACCTCGTTCCCAGGGTTTCTTGCATTTTCAAAAACGGTCCATGTTCGAAAAGGCAAGAAGCCCTGGGAACGAGGTTGCGAAAATATCTTACTTTAGTTTTTAAATTTGGCGAGAAACGAAAGTTGCTTGATATTTGATAAAAAAAAATCAATTTTTTCAATAATTTGCTAGAAGTAAATTTGCTAGAAGTAATTATTTGGTACAAAGTAATTCCTCTGATATGCATCTTTTATAATATTTCTTAATTCAAAATATCATTTTCAGGTAATTTAGAGTAAAAATGT
Source organism: Neoturris breviconis (assembly GCA_032360805.1). Lineage (NCBI taxonomy): Eukaryota > Metazoa > Cnidaria > Hydrozoa > Anthoathecata > Pandeidae > Neoturris > Neoturris breviconis. The sequence goes on along the minus strand of JAULBZ010004650.1, from coordinate 6,438 downwards.
TTTATTACATTAAATAGTTTGGAGTAAAAATGTGAACAACGGGATTTGCAAAACTGAATATGCATGTCAACCTCGTATGTACTTGAAGTTGAAAAGTATTAAAATTTGGCTTTATTTCATTGAATAGAAAACAACTAAAGCGTTTTGAACTAAATTACTCAATATATTCTCAGGACCAAGTAATGATATTGCAAATTGCATCAGATTTTGAATCAACACTCACTTTTTATTTGTATTCCATTTTCGCCTAACATAGGTATTTTTTGGGTCGAGGTACCAAATTTGATCAAAATCAAAAACGAAGCACTTTTTATTTGTGACTGATTTTGATCTGGGTCTCCCTCCAGACTCCGCTGGCGCCTTGCTTAAAATTTGCTGCCCACCTCGAGAATCCGGCGCTGATTCAAGATTCTAGCACTTCTTTCCGAGAATCCAGCGGTTTACTCGAGATCCTAGCGCCTCGCTCGAAGTTCTGGCACCTCGAGATTCTGCAGATCAATTTCACCGACCTTTTTAAGAAACCAGAGGCTCTAGAGATTTAGGTGCCTCGCTCGAAGTTTTCCCACCTAGCTCAAGATTCTGCCGAATAATTCTCCTGGGTGTACAGCATGCTCTAATGTTACCCTAGCTGGAGCCCCAGTCCTAACCACTACTACCTAACAGGCCAGGTTTTCTCCCATTTGAATAGCACCTGCAACGCTCTGGTTTTGTTACTTTTAACCGCGTTTCCATGATTTTTGAATTATTGACAAACGTTTTGAATTCCTTAGTAGAGGGAATAGTGAAGTGATTCTGAAATTTCCCGAACAAATAGTTGTCTTGTATTGTTGAAAATACAAGCTGTAAGGGAGGGATTGGGACGATTGAATACAGAGATTCAAGTGTTTACACAAACTAATTTAAACAGCAAGACTTGCAGAACTACTCAAAACAAACCTCAGTAATTATTAGCTTTAAAATAAGGGGTAAAATAATTTTGATGCACGAATTAAGTCCGCAGTGCAAAACTGCAAAAATCTAGTACAATCATGCATGGTGAGAAATATTTGAAAGAAAGTGAAAGTTGTGCAAAAATTCGGAATTTCAGATCGTGATAGATCTCTAGGGACTTTTCGCGGTCGCGTTCCGCATTTAAGTTTTACTCGCGCGTTGCGTATTATTCTTCAGAATTGGTAAAATGTCTAAGTTATGATGTAGCTTACGGCGGTTATACGGTTATTACGGCAGAATACGGCAACGACGGAAATACTTTCGCTTTTAAAAAATTCGACTTAGTGACTAATATCTCCCAAAAGGGGCTGGGGACGAGCTTGGTATCCCCCTATATCCGGGTTTCAATTAAGCATGTTAATTAACAAAGACTTAACCCAGTGGACAAAAATTTGTTCAAAGTCAGCAGTAAAGATGCTAAAACACAGTTGAAGATGTTATTCTAGCGTGTTTTGCGAACTTTGAAGAAGCTTCTGCCCACTGGGAATATAAAGGCAAAATCTAGGCTCCAGGTTCCGTAAACAATAGTACAAGGAAATACTAGCCCGAGCGCCAGTCCAGGGTCTAGTTGCTTTTTACGACGTTTGGTTGGTAAAAAGTAGTTTTATTCCCGGGTTACTCCTAGATTAGCGTTAATCGGCTATCAAACAACTTGGTCCAGGAATGGAGCTAAGACTAGAACAAATAAAATCAAAATCTCGGATACAAATATTTATTTATAAAGAATATTACTTTGAAATTCCCTTTTTTTACAAAATGTAACTTCGTATTTTTGAGTTATTGTATTCAGCTTTTTCGTAATTGTTGAGCAACCTCGTCCCCAGGGTTTCTTGTATGTTCTGAAAAACGAACAGCTTCCATAAAACGATTTCCACTACCGACTATTCTCTGCTCTATAATGTTTGCTTTGAATTTTTTAAAAAAGCCATCAAAATAGAAGCCCTGAGAACGAGCCTTATTGTTGGCGAAAGTATCAGCGAATATAACTAAGAACAAAGGTACGCAAAAACAAGTACAAAAAAAATAATCTAGGAATCTATTTAAAAAAAGGATATCCTTGATTCAACCAAGAGATAATACCGTACAGTGGTCGAGAAAGATCAATAATAATCAATATTCTAACTCCTCCACAGTGATTATTTGCTCTTATTTCGGCCACTGACTGTATTCCCTGAATTAAACGAAGTCCCCATAGTTTCTTTTAAGCTAAAAAATGTTGTATTTATTGGAGTGTGGATTTTATTCTAAAAGTCTTATTTTAATCACAGCTCAATCGTGTTTAAAGGTATATGGTGAATTTTAAAAATGTAGTGCTATCAGAGTGGACAAAAACCTGTTCAAAGTCCGCAGTAAAGACGTTAGAACAATGTCATTCGACGACATCCTAGCATATTTACTGCTGACTCTGAACAAGTTTCTGCCCATTAGGAGTACAGGTGGTATATTGTGCAATAAGACAAAATATCCCAGCCGACAAAAACCTGCTTAAAGTCAGTAAAATAATGTTCTGTGACTGACTTTAAAAAACAGGGTTTTGCCGGCTGGGTTTTTGTCCACTGGGTGTGCTGTGTGCTGTGCAAATTACTAAATTCGATAAATATTTTCTTCGAAGAATTTGGTGCAATTCGATAAAAATAGTACCTAACAGCGACAGGAAAATTTTAAAAATGTTGAAAAAATGAAAAATAATTTATCGATTGCAACTTTCCTTTTTTTACTCGATTTATAATTCGAAATTAAACTAACGAATTAATACAACATTATGACGTCACGACTCTTAAACTCGATGTTTCCCTGCTTGATATTAAAATTTGTGCAATTCCTCCTCGTGGTGTCAAATTACGGTTAAATATTATAATAAATGGAAGTTTCAAATTAAGAGTAAATTATCACCGTGGAGGAAGGATTTTGAACATTGCTTCAGGCGTTAAAGCCTGAAACTATGCTCAAAATCACTCCTCCACCCTGATTATATGCTCTTATTTCAAGCACTGATATATGTGTGCCCGACTTATAAATGTTTGTGAGCATTAAAAAAATTCAAATTTATTTTTACGTTCGTTCGCGCGAATTCTAAATGAAGCCACTACAAAGAATGATTACAAGTAGACTTCAGGTGTCGAAATAAGAGTAAATATTCACTGTGGAGGAGAGGAGCTTCAGGCTCTGTTGCTACTCAGCAGTGATTATTTGTTCTTATTTCAGTCATTCGAATTACATCTGTGAGGAAGAGTGTTATGTAAAATAATTAAACAATATCTTTGAGAAAAGCCTACTTCCATAATAATCATGGTAAATATCCTAATAAATGCGCACCCTAATTGAGTGCACAGGGAAAAATCTATTGAGTGAGTGCGCACCCTTCAGAAAACATATATTTTAAACGCTCTAAATTGTAGATTATTTCTGCTGCAAAACTTCTTAGTTTTAAAGTATTGAAAAACCTCTTTTTTATGTTTACCACTTCATTATATTTTTTTCTGTATTTTTTACTCTAATTTAGTGTGCGATATTCTTGAAAATATTATTTGGAGTTCTACTTATGGTGCAGGGTTTCAGGGTTTTAAAGGCGGATCTCCATTTTCAACCAATGCAATGGCTTTATTTAGAATTTGTGAGAACGAATTCGCCTAGTGTAAATCTGCCTCTAGTATTCGAGAAGACGGGAGTTGTCTATTTCTATGCACCGATAAAAGTGCTAGAAAATAGTTCCTGTCTAATATCTACGAAGAAGAGTGCTGAGCCAACGATCTTCCAATTAAATGGTTGAACTGTACCGAAGGAACCAATCAATTACAATATTGTTGAGAATCCTCTCAGTTTTCAAAATCAGCCAATAGTACCTGCGAAGAAGACTGTTAGGAAACCTCAATACGTTTTATCCACATGCACTCAGACCTTGAAATAATTATGGAGGAGTGCCTTTGATTACACTAAAAACCCTCCTCCACAGGTGATGTCAGTACTTATTTTAAAGCTAGCAACCATCATTTAGAACCTTATTTTCTGTTGGTTTATCATTTCAAACACACCATTATCGATTGTGATAAACTTTTTCTCCTTTCCATCATAATAATACACTTCATCTCCAACACTGCAATCAGCTGGATTAAATCCTTCTGCACGCAAGACATTCTTCTTAAATTTAAATGTTGATGTCTTCGCAATTTCATTAGCCAATCGGATGAAAACAGGACGAGCATAAGGCGGTAAAGACGCATTCAAACTCTGTTGCAGTTTATCTAAGTCAACCTTGAGATAAAACACATGCGAAATAAGAGCAAGTAATCACTGTGGAGGAGTGATTTTTGAGCATTGCAAGACCGAAGCAATCCTCTAAAGTCTCTCATCCACAGTTATTATTTGCTCTTATTTCGAACACGGAAGCAGTACAATATAGTGGTCAAAATAAGCGTGAATGATCAGTGGTGGAGGGATTTTTTAGGCTGAAGCAATGCTCAAAAATCACTCCTCCATGGTGATTATATGCTCTAATTTTAACTACTGCAGTAGAGTCCTTAACCATATTTGGGCCGGGCTTTTGATGGGTTAAAATAGCCGGGGGTAAATTCCAATAAAGCACCTACTATATTTTGTATACTCAAAGATGATGTCACCATTTTTGTATCACATAATTTATGCATAAATTACTGGATACCTGTTTCTTTAAAAACCTTAACACTGCATCATCTTAAGAACCATTAGAGATTTTTACATGAAATAAAAAGCAAAGTTATTTATCTTTCAAGCTGTTCATTATGAGATCAACTTATATTTTTACCTCGAAAAATCCCTTCACTTTGTTCTAGTGTCTTTACTGAGGGCTGTGAACAAGTTTTCGCCCACTGGGTTTAAATGGGAGGAAGTGGGTAGAAACTAATCCAAAATTTTCTATTTTTCACATTAATTTCCTTCTTCGTTTTAAGTTCGAAGTTTACCAGAGTGGTCGAAATAAGAGCAAATAATCCCTGTGAAGGAGTGATTTCTAAGCATATCTTCAGGCTACAAAGCCCAAAGCTATGCTAAAAAATTCTGCCTCCACAGTGATTATTTACTCTTATTTCAACCACTGTACCAGCCTCCAAAATAATCAACGCATATATTACTTGTTTATCAGGATCACAAATACAAGCCATGCCAGCCTTGCCTTCAAGTCCAGGAACTTCAACACCATACACACATACATCAGTTAGTTCGATCGCTTTACTAATAACTCCTTCTACTTCATTTGTTGATACATTTTCTCCTTTCCATCTAAACAATGAAACAAAAAATTAATGCAAGTGTTGAAATACAGTAAGAGCAAAATGAGATACAGTACATAAATCAGCCATTAGTCTTCAAATTGTGGAGGAGCGAAGTTCGTGTATTACTTCACAAATCATTCTTACGAAAATTCAACTTCCACAGTCACAGTGACTTGCACTTATATATTAACCCTATTTCAATCAAAAAAAAATTGTCATTATCTGAAACCACCCATTTCTACGAAAATACTTTGGAGAGAGGGTCTAGTGAACAACATAAAGAGTAAATCACTATGAAGGAGGAATATTTTAGCATAGTTTCAGACTTTATAGCCTGAATCTATGCTCAAAAATCACTCCTCTGCAGCGATTATTTGCTCTTATTTTGACCACTGGGGTCCCTTTAGTGAAATATTACTGACTATAAGCAAAAAATAGTTTTTGATAAATAAGTTGTGGGTCGTCACTTCTGCTTATTTAGACTCCAGATATTTTTAGGGAAGAAAATTCCAGGGAATATTTGGCTTAAAATCTGCGAAGTCTCTTCGGTTAAAAACACAAAAACATGAATTCTGTCAAAGTCTACAATCATGAAATTATAATAAGAGATATTTTAAAAATTTTGACGAACAATACACGCCACAAGCAAAACAAAAATGCAGAAAACGACCACATTTATCGAGTAGACTTAAGACTTTGCACTTACAGTAGGAGTTATTGTAAGCTTGACAAATTCTGTTACCCCCAGCAGCCTAGTTCCCAGGCTTTCAGAATAAATTCTTGTGTCATTCATCTTGCTAATCAAAATTATAGACTTTTCTCTAAGACTTTTTGAAACACTTTGTCTACATTATTTTTTTCCAAGATTGTATATTCCTGCAAATTATTTCGAAAATATTCAATTTAGCTGTGACTGCAAAAAGTTTCTTCCCTTAAAAGAGCTTCAACTTGAAGATTCTTACCTAAACGTATCACCAGTTCGATCTTGAAAATAATAAAATCCTTCTTCATCTTGTACTAAACGATCACCAGTTAAAAAAGCCTTATCACCTTTAGAAAAAATATCATAGACAATCTTCTTCCTGTATCATAGTAATGGTGGAGTCGGATTCAGTGGGCAAATGATTTTCGTGGGTACTACAGTAGCAGTACGTAAAAAATTCTCAGCTAGCAAATTCTTTGAAGACTGTACGAAGCATAA
>JAULBZ010004649.1:0-14456 GCA_032360805.1 Neoturris breviconis | reverse complement strand
GCTCGCGAAATATTTCACATTCCTTCATTTGCGAAAGTTTATGCCCTAACTTTTCAAGTTATTTTTTAAAAAAAACAATATCTTAACACCAGGCATTTTTTTATATATTTTTAAGTACGCCAAAGTAATTGCTATCGAAAATTATCAGGGTCAAACTTAGTCACTTATAATACATCAGCAGGCTCTGTGGTAGGCTGTTGCATAACCCTCCCGAACATGTCTCGAAATGTCCACGTCTCTGAAACTTTTGTTTGTATTTTTAGTTACAGCTTTTTTTCGAGAAATTTTGACTTGACAAACAGGACTTGGAATGGCAACAATAAACGAGCCTAAAACTATTTCTTCTTTAGGTCATTATATGGTTTTTAACAGTAGCCGGCATCTTTACTACTACGCTATAAGCTATTTCTAGCCCTCTTTGTACGAATAAATATTCACAAAACAATATGTAATGTATGTTATCTTTTTTATATTCCTTCATTTGCGAAAGTTTATGCCTCGCGAATTGCATCATTTTTCTTTATTCGCGAAAGTAAAATCCAAATATTTCGCGATTTTTTTTCACGAAAGTTTGTGCCCGCGAAGGTTTGTGCTCTTAAAGTACCTTATGTGTTACGTAATTTGAATGGGGGAGGGGAATGGCTTATAGTCGAAGTTTTACGGTATTTATAGGGTACATTGAGGAAAATAAAGAAGCCAAAGATTTTAAAACATCGTGATTTTTCAAGGATTTTGAAAATGCTTGCTATCTGAGTTCCGTCCTCAACGGAATTTATTATTGTGATTGCATCAAATTTGACAGAGCTTGCGGAATTTATTTTTGCGATTTGGGGGCAAAATCGCACAAAATTAAATTACGCAAAAATTTATTCTGCAATAATTTTTTTACCTTAAGTTTACGCGTTTATTCAGCCCTGCAGGCACTTAACGTCAAATCAGCGTCGAACAGACGTTTGATTTGACGTTAAGCGCTCAGTGGGAAGTACTTGTAAATATCATTAGTTGCAAAAGCCAAAAGAAGACATTCCATTGGTAGATAATGACGTCACATGCACAAACATTTTACATGTTGATGTATTCTTTTCACCCATAAAACTAACAATCAAGAAATAAAGTCTACTAGCCATTAGTAGATACTACCAGAAAACTTCTCTTTGTCATAAGAACCTAACTCAGTTAGTAAAAACATGTTCAAAGTCAGCAGTAAAGACACTACAACAGCGTGGAGTTTGAACAAGTTTTTGCCCACTGGGAAGAACTTAAGAGTATCTATACAAAATAAATATAAACTTCTGTTTAAAAAATGTTCTACATAAAACGGTATTTATAAATTATACCCTCCCACTGGGCACCCGATGTCTAATCAACATCGAAAGGACGTCATTTTGACGTCGCGGCGTTCTTGAACGTCGCGTGCCGGCAGGGTTCAGAAGAACCAAACTCTTCCATAATAAGTATTGGTTGATAAAACCTTCAGGACGAGAAAACAAAATGTTGAAAGATCTTAACATAAAATGCACACTAGATATCAACGTCGAACAATGCCGCCTTGTCGCTGTTTGAGATATGAAACGACGTCACATGTTTAATGAAATGTAATACACAAGTCAAGGAAAAAGGGACAAAATATATTCGATCAGAGGTGATAGCTACTCTGTTGGAGCACGTCGCGTAGCCGGTTCAACGTTGTTCCGATATAATGTGCCGGTAGGTAAATACAGACAGTCTTCATCTGCTGAAATATAGTCTTAAATATTTTCACACATCTTTCAAGTGTTTAGAATTAAAGAGTCACATTTTTGACATTTTGCGGTTCCCCTAACTCTTTGTGTTCTCATCTTATAAAGCACTCCGTTCACACAAACAATACTCTACTGCATATGAAAAAAGAAGGTTAACCAACGACAGAATTTCCAGCGTGAACATGAAGTCTACGAAATATGAAATCAACGTGGAAAAAGGCGTTGCGGCGTGTCTCGTTGTTGACTAGACGTTGTGTGCCAGGGGTATCAGAATTCGAAAAGAGATGAAGTCCAAAGAGCGAATTTGGAAAGCTAATGACCATTAAGAAGTTACTCAACCCCAATGGGTACATGACTTCGTAACAACGTCAAACGACGTCGTTTTATCGTTATTACGATGTTGTTACGACATCATGTGCCGGTAGGGACATGCTACTTTTCCATGCCAAAATTTTTTAAATTACCTGTAAATTCACTATTTTAGTTATACATTCATAATCTAAATAAAATTTAGAGAAGATCAAAATTATATAATCTTAAATATAACGTTATGAATCATCAAAATGACGTCATGGGCCCCAAGGACACAAAATATTCGGAGACTATAGAGGTTGAGTACTTGCTATATGTTAAAAACTCTTGATTTTAGAGGGTCTTAACAAGGTCCAAAAATCCATGTGGTTTTTTATCGTCCAAATAACTTGTAAACATCCTAGTTCAGCTAATTTATGATTTTTTTTCTTCTTAATTTTGTAACGTCGCCAGCAGATTTTTGCTGAATTAGCACATATTTAAATTATTTGGACGGTAAACCACCAAGTAGCTATTTGAACTTTAAAAACAAAAGTTTTTAACTTTTAATAGTAGCCCCATATACGTGCCCCAATCGGTTTTGTGCTTCTTGGACCCATGACGTAATTTTTGATGAACCATGACGTCATTTATAACGCAAAAAAATTGATTAAGAACGTATATGGTGAATTTGAAGTTATCATGAAGAATTTTAGCTTCGAAAAGTAGCATTCAGGCATTCTCTAGAAAGTGCCTGATATACGTCGAGTAGGTAAGTTTGAAAATTACGACTTATTTCGCCCAGTATTTGCCAGAGTATCACCAAAAAAACCGAGAGTGGGATCCCGACCAAGGCCAATCTCCTGATTACAGCCTCTAAGATGACCCCTGGTTACAGTTTCGTTTTTAGATGGCCCTATATAGCCTTGTTCTGAGATAACCCAAGATTACAGCCTCGTCTTGAAATGACCCTTGCTTACAGCCTTATCTTGCTGATTACAGTCTCGTAGAACATCTTCAGATAAAGTTTCGTTGTCAATATTTACAAATCTAACGAAACCCTAATAAAAATCATAACATAACTGAGATTAAGTGATGTTAAATCCAACCTTGTTCCCAGCCCCTTTTGTCTTTTTTTTAATTTTTAAATTAAAAAAAAAGTCAAAAGGGACTGGGGACGAGCTTGATATCAAACCAACTCATTCAATATTGCGAAAGAATAAAAGATGTGTCTATTTTCTGATATGAAAGAAGATACAGTTGTTTTTCTTATTCATGAAACCAGCAACTTTATATGGGATTTCGCAGAGAAGGGAACTGATTGCAGTTATAGGGTCTATTTGAGAATTAACTTGAAGCAAGCCTACCCAGTAGACAAAAACTTGCTCAAAGTCCGCAGTAAACACGCTACAATCAAGGGCATAAATTATGGTAAAACTTGTGAATTTTAACATTTTAAAGAGTAATATAAACCACAAGTAAAACATAAATGCGGAAAACAACCATGAGAAGTCCCTTGAGATTTATCGAGTAGACTTAACAATTAGGACTTAAGATCTTCGTTTTTTTTACAAATTCGACAAATTCTCTTGATACTAGCAGCCTAACACCCAGGCTCTTGGAACGAGTTTGAATTTTTGTTCCGCTCACCTTGCTAGTAAAAATTTAAGGCTTATTGTCAAAGTTGAAGTTGCGAATTTTTGCACGAATTTTTCTTTTTACCAAATATTTATGACCACAATTGTAGAACCGCTAGAACAACGTCGACGATGCTGTGCTTGCTTGCGTCTTTATTGCTGACTTTAACTAAGTTTTTGCATACTGGCTAGAATTGTTTAGAGCACCCTATCTGTTATGTTATACAAGAAATTTGTTTTTTATTTTTGGCAAATCTCGTAACGTATGCATACAGTAGTCAAATAATGTAGGCAGCACTCTTACTCTGTTGCAATGATGTTTGACCACGACACAATTAATTTAACATTTGACCATAACTTTAGCTATTTTTCACGAACATTTCTATTAGTTTTAACATAAATTCTCTGTCTCTTTTTTGCGATTCTTCTGCAGCTTCTCTTTGTTGGTCCAATAATCGCAACAAGAATTGTTCGTGCCTGTTAAGCATTTCGCTAAAAAGTTCCATTTGACGATCTTGTATGTCAAGAAATCTGTCCGTAGGTCTATCTTGAAAACTATTATTAAAACTATTGTCTCGTTGAAATGAATTCCCGCGCAAACTGTTTTCACGTGAACCAACCGATAACGTTGGTGTAAATTGAGCTGTGGAGAAGCCATTATGGCGAGTAAAGTACTTGCTATTTGGATAATTAGGATCTCTCGCTGTAGGTTGCGCCGTCACATTATATTTTTTAGCGGCGGACGTTAAGGCTGCTGACGCATAGTTACTTGTGCTAGCTGGAAAGCTATCGTTCGTTTGAGATATAGAAGCCATAGTGGGATATGCCTCACTATGCATTGTTGATGTTGTTGAATGTGTGACAGGTGCCAAGTATTGATTTATGGTGGGAAACATTACTTCAGACGTTCTTTTAATTCGTTTTAACGGCGGGTAACCTCTACCCATTATACTAACGTCAATGTTTTTATGTTTTCTAGCCGGAGCATCAGATGTAGTGTACGAACGATTATCGTCTAAATACAAGTCATCAGGGCGCGATTGCCTTTGTTCTGTTATTATATCTTCATCTGGACCAACTGAAGGAGAAGCAGAGCTCTCTCCGCCGTGATAACTTGGTGTAAGCTCACTTTCATGTGAGCGAGGACTGTCATGATAACTCCCATCTGTAGAATTAAAACTGGAAACATTTTTAGTTCTTAGCAAATTTTTTGATTTGTTTTTATTATTTAAATCTTCCGCTTTTATAATCACGCCATTTTGTTGTTCCGGATGAGTTGGACTATACTCTTCGATTTCAATACTAGGATATTCAAATGAATCAGCGTTTGCATCTCGAATGATTTCTACATTGGGTATATCACCTTTTATATTTTCTCTTAAACGCTCCGTTTCAGATATAATATCTACAAAATCAGAATAAAACATAGGGAAGTGTTTCTTTGCTCCTGACTGTTTGTTATTGTTCATTGCAGTTTTACAGATATACCGAATGTTTCGAAATTTCTTCTTGCATTGCTGTAAACTCTTTGGCGGCGAAAGTTTGTTTACTTCATTAGAAATTAATTTCCATACTTTGAAATGTTCAGCAGAACTTGCAGCAGTATTTAGTAACGTTCCTTTATGTTCTTTCCATGTATCGATTAAAATTTGTGTTTGGTCACGTGTCCATTTTCCATCGTCCATTTGTATTTCGTTATAGTAACTCGAACTTTCACTTGTTGGCATTGTAGAACTCGAATAAACAACAGCTCGATCGTATTGATAATACGTTGAATTCAGAGATGATACATGGTTGTTCATTTTTTTCTATTTTTCTATTTGTAATCTAAATTGTAATGAACCTACATTATCTATGTGCATAGGACGTCTTCTCAACATGGAAAAGACGTCATTTTGACGTCGCGACGTCAAATCGACGTCTTCTTGACGTTGACAAGACATTACGTGCAGACAAGGTTACATTAACTGCGATTAATTCTGTCATATAATACTTCGTCAAATTTATTTTCATCTTTTTAATTTCGCCACAGTTTTCCTTAAAAGTGACGAAATATGTTTGTTTTTCTTGGAATTACAGATTTATGGTTCCAGGAATTGAACGTGTAATGAAATAAATAATAATTAAAATTATATATTTTATCAAAGGAAAAATGTTTGTAGCATTCATTACTAAAAAAATATTTGCATTTCACGAAAAATTGGTGTTTGTTTTGCAACCTTAAAATTTCGTCGCGTTTTATTTTCGTCACACCAAAAATGACGGAAAATAAAATATGACAAAGTAATCGAAGTTACTATAATTTAATTCCGTAATCGAAGTTACTATAATTTAATTCCGCATAAAGTTGCAAATACTACCGTGTAGCAACCGAATATTTTCGACGACCACACCCAGATCTGCGTACTGTCAATAACCATAGCCAGTGGATAAAAAAACTTGCTCAAAGTCAGCAGTTAAGACGCTTAGAACAACGTCGAACGACGTTGTTTTAGCGTCTATACTGCGGATTCTAACAAGACTTTGAACAAGTTCCTTTCAGATTGTGAAGAATAAATGAAGACTAAGAAAATGTATAAACCAACCACATCCCCAGGCTTCTTGTCTTTTCTGAAAAAAAACAAGCCCTGAGAACAGGTTTGGAAAAACCACGCACACTCAATACAGTCCCTAAAACAACAGAAAAAGCTAAATAGCTACAGTATATCCTTATTTTCACTTTTCTTCATTTATATATAAGATTTACACTTGTAATTCCCTGATGAAAGAAGATACATAATTTGAAATGTAGCGTATTTATTAACCTAGTACCCAGTATTAGTATTTAACAATCTTGCATGATGATAAAATGGAGTTGGGTACTAAATTAATTTCTTTTTACTGTCTGAATTATTAATTTTCCCTTTTTCTTCAGTTTCTTTTAGTATTTAACTGAAGATATCCTTAACAATAAGTAGCTAAGAGTAAAACTTTATCATAAACAAAGAAAATAATAAAGTTAGTGTATCTTCACGCATGTTTTAATCTCACACGTAAAATCTAAGAATGATGTCACAGCATGGAAGATTACCGAACATTTCCTTATATGGACTGTGTATTGCCATATATGTCAAAGCAGAGTCCGTATATACGACCATATTCGGAACGTATTTAGTCTTGGAAGGCTGATTTCCACTAGGCAAATTCGTTCGCGTGGATTTTAAATGAACCCATTACATTAGTTGAAAGTCACCTAACGCATGTGACGTGTTCAACCAATGTGATGGTTTCATTTTTCAATACACAGTCCGGATACGGGCACGGACTCCGTATTTAGTAGTCTTTCATACTGTGTCCATCATTGTTACAAATTGTGACGTGTAAGCTGTATCATTTCATTATGAATAGAATTACCAGGCCAGCAGGTGGCAAATTAGTCTCCAAAGATGCTCCCCCCACAGAGGAATGCCGACGTGAATTCAGAGTCATGTAACTAGACTGACCTTCCAATTTATAATGCTAAGACTTCGTCATGGAGCCACAAATTTACACAATCATAGGAGTAATATTGAAACAAACAGTAAGCCGAATCGAGCAAGTAATGAAAATGATAACAAATTGTCCTACCATTGCTTTACGAGTTATATCTATATGATTTCTACTGAAAGTTATGTTTTTCCAGGAGACAGCCTCTGTTTAAGCATCTATATATTCAGGCTTACTAAATAAAGCCATAAAACAAACCTTAATACCTGCTAAGTAAATACATACAAGCATAACTATATATACATACTAAAAACGAATACAAACTTGAAAATAAAATTGTTGCAAAAAGAAGTTCGAGAAAAGTTAAAAGGGGTAGTAAAAGAGAACTTTATTTTGCCAAAAAAAAAAGAATTTATTTAAGTTACATAACTTGAATAACTAAAGCTTTGTTTACACCAGAAAGCTGTTCGCAGTAAATGATATAAGTTTTGTTTGAAAGCCTGAAAGCTAAGTATACATTAAAAGCTTTTTGTACTTAGCCAACTGAAAAGTTTACTGAACAAGGGTCATTGAGATAAGTCCATACACAAGTTTGAGAATAAGCACTTTATCTTACTGGTGAGTTTAGCTATTGGTAAAACATGAAGTGTAACAGTAAAATAATTTTCTGTGAACTGAAATATATTTCACGAGCTTCTCTGAAGTATGGTCTAGAATTCTAAACAAAATCGCTTGCAGAATACCTATTTCTACCGGTTCGAGACCTTTTTTCAACGCAAATAGATCTTGTTTTGACGTTCTGACGTCAAAGCAAAGTCTATTTTACGTTGGAAAAACGTCACGTGCCCATTGGGATGTTAATATTATGACCAAATTCGTTCCCTTTTTTATTGATACCATTGCTTAAAACATTTATCTTAATACAACAAACCAGTCGGCACAAACCTGTTCAAAGTCAGCAAAATAACGTTATAACCACGTTAAAAGAACGTTTTTCTAGCGTTATTTTGCTGACTTTGAACATGTTTTTGCCAGCTGGGAAGTCCATAAACACCCCCACCTTGTTTGTAAATAAGCCTCACATGATCCTCTATTAACGAATTTTAAAATATAGCCTCGCTTAGCGGATATTATTGTCTCGCTTAACTAGATATGACATACAGAAGTACTTCATGATTTGACGTAACTATCGTTGGCTTCTAACAGATCAATAGATTACGCCTCATCAGTCAACTTTCACAAGCTCGCCACAAGTCATGCTTATTACGAGAGTACCTACCAGAATAACAAACAAGTGAGACAACATAGTTACAAGTCAATCGATCTCGATATACCATTCGAAAAAAATTGTGAATATGGCTTCTTTACAGCAAAATAGTTGAATAAACGAGCATTTCAAAGAGAAGTAACTACCTGGAACCAGGCTGATATATTCTAACGAAATGGTGCTGATGCAGGATTTCTCTACCATACTATATAATAATCTAATAAGTCAGATGTTACTCACAAGTTACTGTTAAACGAGTTATCGAAGCTCTTATTCAACATCTTATGTTTCTATTGCTAACTCAAAAAAGTTTTAAAATGAGGTTGGGACGGATTTGTTAATTAAGGTTGTATAATCGGATAGCTAAGGTGTGTGTTCGTAAGACTCACTTAAACTTGAAGTGTTTTTAAACGTTTCAAATAATTGAGACGTGATATTAAAGGGACAGTCGAAGGGGGTATTCAGGTGTTCCTATATAGATGCCAGACCAGCTCATCATCCCCAAAACACGTAACGGACCATAACTACTATCTTCTGGCCATTTTGGCCAAAGATACAACTATGAATGATATTAACCCTAATCTGACTGTGGTCCTAGTGACCCCATTCTGGCTGGGGAAAAAGGGCTTTGGTCAAATAAACAAGAATAATGTTCAAAATGGCGGATCTAGCCACGAAGACAGAAATTGTTTTGATTTAATCCTACCTTCTACAATCCTGGAAATAAAATATGAGATATTTTACAAATTTTGACGTCCAATACACGTCACAAGCAAAAACGAAAATGCGAAATAAAGTATTTACGTACTTTGCTGACCTTAGCAAAAATTGGAAAAAATTTACTAAATAAATAGAGAGAAAAAATCTTAATCTGCGCAAAACAAATGCTGACGCCAGCAAAAAGTTCATGCAAAATCATCATGAACTACTTCTTTGTAATTTTGCATTTGCAAAGAAACTGTTTCTGATAAATAATGCGAGGATATAGCAACGTAGGTGCATACCGTAAATGTCTATAAGGGGCAATTCCAAATAAGTGCCGCACTTTTTACAAAAAAAATTGAAATAAGCTCCGCATTATTTTGATACTGCATCTCTCATTAAGTCAAAATATTTTTAAGTGTGGCGCTTATTTGAATCAAAGGTTCGGTATTAAAAGTAGCCCACTAAACCAAGTGAAAGTTAAACCTAAGCACATAAATATGATTTGCGTACACACATTAATACAGTGTTTGAAATATGTCTGTATTAAGATGGTAGAGTTTCAGGTCAAATAAACAATTGGAACACAATATTCAACATAAAATTATGTCAGATGACTGTGGAGGAGTGTAGTGAAATTTTATATCAAGGATAAACACCCAAATTTTAGATGGCATTAGGATTTCATGTCTTTATTAATTTGATAAAGTTCCAGATCAAATAAACAATTGGGAAACCTTTATCAAGACATAATTACATTGAATCACTGTGTAGGAGAGCAATGAAATTTCATATCTTAGCCTGAAACAATGCTCAAAAGTCACTCCTCCACAGTGGATATAAATTGGATACACACATTATACATAATTCATAGCATTATGTATAAACTAAATAATAATATAATTTAATTAAAACTTTGTAAAATATATTGTTATTGTGATGGATATGAATTAGATTCACACATTGTACATCATAGCATGTTGTGACTTTTTCACAAAGCTAGCTTTATCTAGCAGTGTTTGTCATTATTATCTTCACGCCAACCAACTTGTGTTCGCATTATGTTCAGTGGGACCGTCTAACATAATATGAATAGAAACATGGCATCTATTAGCAATAATAAAATTGTGTAAAGTAAAGGTGGTTGTCATCATATGTTATTAAAATTAAAAAGAAATAAGGAATAATGAAATAGAAGATAAGATATTCATTAAAACAAGTTATTCTTTTATTTAAAAATATTGCTCTGTTGAATTGTGTATTGTCATTATATTTCTAATTTGCATTTTAATGTTTTATGGCCCTAAAGAAGGAAGTTTCCCAAAATCAAAATGGATCAAAATCAATTTTTAAAATTTTAAAATTATTGTATAACAAATATCACTCGTCATTTCAAAAAATTGAGGAAATAGCTTCCCTAAAATACAAAATGGCTGTCAAAAAAGTTCAAATATAATTCAAATATAATTCTGGTCAAATCCTTATAAACAGTGAAAAAACAAAAATCATAAATTAATCATTTTGGTGAATGTGGTCAAAGTCTCACAGAAATCAAAAATAACAATAAAATATTTTAAGTCCAAATGTGACTCTGGTCAAACCCTTATAAACAGAATTCAAAATATTTCTTAGTCAACAAAAATAATAAATAGATCATTTTGATGAATGTAAATCAAATTCTCGAAAATGTTCTGAGATCCCTTTATCGGCGATACTCGGTCCCGAGTTGACGAAATTGAAAATAAATTGGCCAGCGGTCTCATAATAATTTTTACCTAAAAATATTGCCTAAAATCTATTTTTTACGACAAAGTGTTCCAAATGGATCGAATTATATATGAGGCATGTTTCAATCCAAACACATTTTATGAAGTCTACCAGCACCTACCTGCCCCCAGTTCCCTCCCCTCTCCCACCTCGACTCGGCTTCCGCAGCGAATTTTTCGGTCAGAAGAATTAACCTTTTCCACGAGATTTTGATTTGTTGTATTTTTCTTATTACGAAACCTGAGTATTTGTTAATCCAAGTTTCAGTAGTTATTTTAAAAAAAGTTTCAGCTTTTAGAAGTTGAATGTAAAAAGAGAAGATTATTCTTTTTTGATTCAGTGCTTGTGAGAGCCTGATTTTTGCTAAATCAAAATCTTTCTATTTATAAGGAATTATGCAAATTATGTTTTCAGAATATTCTTAGAATTGATTGGTTTCATTGTACCAGGGGAACTAATTTAATTCAAGAACGTTGACATGACCGCTTCTTCAACAATCTTGCAATGGTTTCATTGATTTTAAAGATAACTTTGTTGCTACCCTGCAGGTACTCGACGTCTAATCAACGTCGAAAAGACGTCGTGACGTCTAGTATCCAATGGGTATGTTGTTTTTTCTCAATCGTTACCAAGTGGGCGCACAACGTCTTAACTTCGAAAATACACCGTTTTGATGCCACGACGTCAAGACGTAGCATGTCGGCAAGGTTGCGGTTTACATTCATTATTGCAAAACAAGAGTAACCGATGAAACCGATAAAAATTAGTTTGAGACTTAGTTGATTTTCTCATAGCTCCAAGCACCATTATGAATTTCATTATAGCTACTCGCAAAATCAATATGTCTGGTCAACAAATCAACAAACAAAATAATTAAAAAATGGCTGTTTATTTAAACCATGATTAAACTCGATCATTATTGAATTAAGAGTTAGTAATTGCGTAACTACTGGTAATTCACATTTGGTAAATCGAGAAACGAATATAATTAATTTACTATTACACAATTGCCTTCTACACAAACCATGGATTAGCGGTAATACAAGTGTTATCATTTTTCTTTGGTAACTATGAAAATCTGCCAACACCCTCCCCTCCGCTTTTTCTACACTACAGAGTACGTCACGTTTTTTATTCCACTTTAACCTAATTATAGCGCGCCAAGGAGCAGAAATTATAAGGAATTCCGTGTATTTGAGTATGAGAATGGCTTATTATAAGTATCAAAATCCGCCATAACTTCGCTAGAGCAATGTCGTATGTCTTTTCTGTGGACTTTGAACAAGTTTTTGCCTACTGGGATCGGTAAGTAATAGTGCACATGGTAATGTTTAAATAACTAGTCTCTTTAGAAGGAAGAACTCAGTAAATTCATGGACAGTACTGCATTCTTAGATCACAAGCCATTATCAATCTTGTTTATAGCGACAACATACAAAAATTTAAATATTTTTTCACTATTATATTATTCTCTCGTCTTCGAATCCCTTTTCTGGCATTAAAGGCGGATTTTCACTAGGCGAAGCGATGTAACCCGTTATCTGACGTCGCTTTCAACCGATATAATGGCTTTATTTAGAATTCGTGCAAAATGGAAAAGAGTGGAAATCCGCCCTATATTATAATATTATTTTATTGGCGTGTAATTAATTGTTAACAATTTAATGAACCAAACGTAAAACTAGACGCATCTTTGCGTGAACAATCACGCTTTTAATGCGTGTGAAATTGACATGGGGTCATTTTGGGACAAAATTCTGGAGATACAAACAGACATAATATGAATGAGCAATCGAAATGATTTTTCCAGCACCCTCATGAACATTAACTGAAAAATTATATCTTCGGGAATAGTAACCGACTAAGTGTCTTATGGTCATTGGGCAAATTCATTACAATACAAAGTGTACACTTAATATTTTCCCCGTTTCTACTCTCAACGTATTGATGCGAAAAGTTCTTAGTATATAAACCGAGCTCCATACCATGCAAGAATTCGTTGCGGAAGGAAGGAAGGATAGAAGGAGACAGGATTGGTATTTCAAACAATCTCTGCCGTTAGCGAGATTGAATAAATGTTTGTAAATTCTTAAACACGATAAACAGGAGAAATTCAAAGAGGAAACTTCACCCACAAGAAAGATGACAGCAACCTCGTTCCCAGGGCTTCTTGCCTTTTCTTCCGATTTAAACGTAGAAAAAAGAAGCCCTGGGAACGAGGTTGAGATGACTGCACTTGGATACCGGGTACATATCTATTTTCAAAATGTTATAAATAAAAGTGTAAAACGTATGTGATCAAAGTTTCATTGAACATATTCTTAATCTCGAAATCTTACAATGGTGATACCAAATTTCAAAATAGTTGCGCTTTATTTAGCCAAGTCCTTAGTTTTGGCGCTGGATACATATGTTCATGCCAATAAATAAAATAATTATGATGACAAATAAAAATAATTCTGATAGAGATAAACGTAAAGTTCTTTTTCTGAATCGGATAGATTAAGCGACCTAAAATATACCGAAACACACGCAGTTCAAATATTATACCTTATTCTAGGAAATGAACGTTTTGAAAATTTAACGTCTTTTAAAATAACGCCCAATAAAATTAACGCTATAAATTATAAGCAAACTTTAACGCCAATTAAATTAACGTGATTCGTCAATTTTAAAAGTTAACATCAATTTAATAACGCCATGCGGATAGCAGTGTAAAAAAGGAGAAAGATGGGATAATGAAAAATTCTGGAAAGTTCCAACACTACAGCATGGTTCAATCAAAAGTTATGGAGTTACGGCTATTCAGAGCCCCCAAAAGACCAGCCTGAATAGAGTAGAATATATTTCAGTTGACAAAGCTGTTCACCAGTTTTTTCTGAATAATTTCCTATCTACCTTATTCTAGGAAACATTTTCTTAGAAATTAACGTACGTTAAATTATCATCTAACTTAATTAATGTTAACTAACGTCAAAAGGAAATTAACGTCAATTTAATTAACGCTCTAAATTCAAAATCGCGTTAATTAAGTTAAATGTTAATTTCCTAGAATAAGGTATGTCGTTTTAATTTGACGAATAAATTAACATCGTATTCATGAGGAAACTCGAAGAAAAGACCAAAAACTGTTTAAAGTCCGCTATAAATACGATAGAACAACAGTTTCAACGTTGTTCTATCATATTTAATGCAGACTTTGAACAAGTTTTTCCCCACTGGGGCAACTCTGCCTACACACGACGGCTAATCAGTTGAAAGTTGAAAAGACGTATTTTTGACGTCACGACGCAAAAACGACATCTACTCGACGTCGATAAGATTTTTCGTACCAACTGGTACAGAGAAATGCATTTAGTTAATCTTTATTGTTTCCTTGCTCCTGTTTGGTAGTATGAGTTACTTAAAGGTGCAAAATCAACCTATTTTGGTTAAACTTTTATATACATGATATGAAAGCTTATCAAGTCAGTTACACATTCTGAAAATTTGATTCCTTAATGGCAATTATGAGTGATTAAAGTTTTGTATTTTTTATACTAACTGTGTGGCAGCCATATTGTTTGGCCAAACTTCATTGATTAT
>JAULBZ010004648.1:0-14458 GCA_032360805.1 Neoturris breviconis | reverse complement strand
AAAACACAAACAACTGCCCCCCCCCCCCCCCCCTCCCTCCCTCCCGCTCTTGTTGTGTCTGTGTGTGTCTGCGTTTTATAGGATGGATCCAGCTCTCAGCTGCTAGGCTGTCAGGCTATTTTCAAGGACGCGGAGGAGGGAGAGAATTCAATAAAAAACTATTGATTAAAAGATTAAATTAAAGGGGGTGGCGGCCCTAGCTACTTATTCAACTTGTGTTGGCCACATGAGAAACATCCAATTTGTGAGCGGCAAATTTGCTGGAAAATTTTTTTTGTGGCAATATGACACAAATGCTTTTAAATGGAACAGTTTACTATTCTATTCAAGAAAAATTCTCTGCTAGACTACATGTGTTGGGAGGTGGAAGGGCCTTTGAATATTTTATTTGGCTCTGTGGTGGTGAAACGGCATTCTATTTGCTAAAACACATCCCCTATGTTAACCAAAAGTGCTAAAAATTCCACATCGAAACCGCTCGGTCATCTTAATTGCCTTGTCCATATGGAAATACAGATCCGTTTTCCCGAACTTCTCCTCAATGTAGATTTTTTTGTTATATTGCATATGCACACTGATGTTCAAACGAACACCGATATATACCGACGAAGAATACCAACGACGAAAAATTCTTCTCACTCCCAACTTTGTCTTTCGTTACATTGCATGTGCACTAAATGTTCGTTCAAACAGATATCGATATATAAATACTGGCGAAGAATGACGACGACTGAAGATCTACTCACCACGGCTTAGAGTTTTTTGTTATGTCGCTTGTGCACTGATGTTCAATTGAATACCGACCGACGAAGAAAACCGACAAAATCCACAGATTTTTACAAAGCTGATTGGTTTATATTTTTTGTTTATGTTTTTTTTTTAATCAGGAGGCATGCAAAGAGTATGCAGACTGCATATATTAAAGGTTAATATCGAAGGCTTAGAATAGCTATACAAAAAGCTCATTTTATAAACCTTGTTTCTGATTTTTTTTAGTTTTTCATAAAGTGTGCCACGGATGGACGTTTCTGTATTTGGTGGGTGGTGTACGGACCGATTTTCCAATTTGATGAAGTAACAAATTCACCCTAAACCACGCCCAGGGTTGGTCTGGGGTTTTTCATGAAAAAAACTATGGGATCGGCACCATAATTGATACGGTCGGATACTTCCCACATGCTTAATTCTGAAATGGACGATAAGCATAGTCGGTTTCAAATTTTGATTACCCCTTACTATACTCCACCACATATAAGGGGAAATCTTTTTCAATTTTGTCAACTTGGGACCGAGTATCGGCGAAAAAGAGATCTTTTCAAAAGTGGAGACTTAGAAAATTTTTGAACATTTGATTTCATGAGGATTTGACCACATTCACCCAAAATAACATGCTAAAATGATAAGAGTTAGAAAAAAAATTAACGTGGAGACTTAAGGCTGAAATGATGAACTTTGAATTGAAAATTGTAGACTCTATTGTTTTCCTCAAGTTTTTATGGCGCCAATTTGATTTAACAGTTTATTTTAGCATACAAGAGACGATTCTTAAATGATTTGTGTAGTCAGTGATGAAAAAAATGATCATTTTAAAATTATGTATTTCAGCCTTTAGATATTTTTTGACAGTTTAATTTTCTATATGAGGCATTGACCATGAACCATTTTTGGCAGACATTTTGTTGTATTTTGGGGAAGCTCCCTCTTCATTTTTTTGATAATAAGTGATTTTTGTTATAAAAAAGTTCTTTCAATTTTGAAATAACTATTAATGTTGTATCCACTTAGTTTATTACTACTTAGTAAGAGTATTATATACTCCCAATACAAATTAGTAATATAATGGCAATACACAATTCAACAGAGGAAGATATTTTTAATAAAAAAAATATTATAAAAGGATAATGACACTCAGTTCAAATTAGTAATATTGTAATGACAATATACAATTCAACAGAGGAAGATTTTATATTAAAAGAATCTTATAAAAAGATAATGAATAATAAAGAAAAAATATATTCTTCTGTTACATTGTTCCATTCTCTAGTGCTTTATAACATCAGCTAGTATAAAATTTCACTACTCTCCTCCACAGTGATTTGATATAATTTTACCTTGATAAATTGTTTATTTGGCCTGAAACTTTATCAACTTTAAGGACATGAAATCTTAATGCCATGTAAAATTTGGGTGTTTATCCTTGATATGAAATCTCACTACTCTTCTCCACAGTGACCTGACATAATTATACCTTGAATGATGTGTTCTAATTGTTTATTTGACCTGAAACTCTACCATCTTAATAAAGACATATTTCAAACACTGTATACTGTATATAATGTGTGTATGCAAACCATATTTATGTGCTTAGGTTTAACTTTCTCTTGGTTTGTCGGGCTACTTTTAATACCGTTGATTTATTCTTTTTGTAGTTACTGTTGATAAATAAACACTATCTCATCTTTGTTTTGTACCAGAATTTACGAATTCTGATGGATCAATATTTTTTCACAGAATATATTTCCGAATTAAAAGAAACATGCCAGCACTTAACATGCCAGAAAAATGTGCCACTGACAGCCGCATTCCCAAGGTTTCTCTGTAGAAAATAAATGCTATACCATGTATATACGTAGTAACGATATTTTTGTGTTTAACTATATAATTTCAATGCCATTCCGATTGTGACTAACTTTATGGCTGATGAAGGCAAATTGCTGAAATGCATGGTCTGAGGTAAGGGGCCATGAGTGGGCAGTAATAATTGACAGTAGGCGGGTTTAAACCAATCAACTGCTCTCAATCATATGGTAAGGGTTAAGTATGTATGAGCGAAAGCTATAACGAGGTGTACATATACCTTACCATTAAACTGAAAGCTCAGTTTGCAGAGTGTTGGAACGGAAATCCGCAGTTCAAATTCAGCTCAGTCCACAATTATTTCTGTACACTCGTAAAGTTCTTCCAAAACTTGTGATTAAAGTTATATATATACTATAAATTTTCGAAATGTAAGTTGCTCACTTTGAACAAGTTTTTGTGGCCACTGGGAAGAAATGACAGTTTATTTGTGAAATATAAAATCAACATTTAAATTGAGTACTCACATTGTCACATTGATGCTTTTATTACCGTCTGTAAAATACTGTATACTACAATTACCCAAACAAATATTAACTAACCTGCATGCCATGCATCAACCTGCACCCTGCAAATAAAAGCTATCACTTTGTCTGCTAACTACATAGTACGTAGGTATTCTCCAATTCGGTAAGAAGTTATCACCATTTCCACCATGTGGGAAAACATTTGCATATTCTAGGAGAGGAAGTGCAGAGAAGAACATGTTTGAGAATGTTTTTTTAAGAAAAGATTAGCACTAAATATTTTTTACAGAAGATGTAGATAACAAGGTTTTTTATCGATTTCAAGCGGTTTATGGTCATATATTGATCTGCACTATGTCAAATATCTTTGCATTACATTCTTTACTTCCATTTCGTCCCTCTAAGGTGTAAGTCACTTATATTGATTTTTTCCATACTTAGTGTTAGTCTTGATAAAAAAAACATTTTTACATAGCTGTGCGGGTAAGCTCCACGAGCATAGGTCATTTCCAAGAGGGTGAAACTAAGTTAGTGACTGCCGAAAATATATCATGATCTACTGTAGTTTGTATTTGATTTATTAACTAGTGCTGTAAAATAAAATGGAAAAACAAAATGGCCAAACTCTACAGTACTGTAGGTGGCCATTATTGAAGCAGTACTTCATAGTACATTAGCAAAGCTTTTTGACACTTCTCTCTGGTCTCTTTACTTCAATTTATTTTTGTTTTTTATTCAGAAATACACTACTGTAAGCGTCAAAGAAAGGATGCTAATTTTGATTAAGCCATCTATAAATTTTTGAAAGGAATATCGACAAAATTTGGAATGACATATGTGGGAGTGTTTTTGAGTACAGTTTATAACTCACAGTTGAAAACGACTGAAATCCACATGTGATTTCTGATAGTTGTTTTGATGTTTGGGCTTTTTTTTAAGCCTAAAAATATGCTAAAAAAATCACTCCTCCATATACTGTAGTGACTATTCGTTTTTGTTTCGAATACTGTTTTATATTATGTATATATAGTTGAAAAATGGGTGAATCAAAAGTTGAACAACGAAGTTGGCTTGGTTTGAAGTACTATCAATATGAAATTAACACAGGGATATATATGTTTGAACCATGGGAGAAAAAGTTGTTCAGTATCCTTTTCCCTGTAATATATACAATATAAGTGAACGTGTTTATTTATCCTGTACTGAATGTTGACATTAAAAAAACATAAAATCAGCTATCGAATGGCATAAAACTCACTGGGCACATGCGTATAGCATTGTTACGGGGACACCTGCACTGAGAAATGCCTAAATTTTTATATATTGCAAGAGCAAGATGGAAAAGTACAGTTTAGCATGTTACCAGCAACTGTTTAAATAATAAAAGTGATTTCCCATGTTGTTTACATAAATTCCAGATGTTTTGTAACAAACATATTTTGTACTCAAGAATAAGTCTTTAATGTGACTAGTATTACATAAGTGAGGAATATTGGGATGTAAGAATCACATTTATTTCACTAAGGACTAAGTTTCACTCATCGTGGCTTTCTATTATTTTGTTTTTATATGAAAACCTTTTAAATACAACCTAAAATTGTGTTGTGGTATATGCCTTACATTTGTAACCTTGTGAGATGGATGGGTTTCTTTTGTATTATCATCAATTATTTTGTTTTTATATGGAAACTTTTTAAATACAACCTAAAATTTTGACCAAAATAGGGTGATTATGTGACTTTAGTGACTTTAATAAGTGAAGCTACATCCTCGTATTATCGTATTAGCACCTCCTAAAATGTTCTGAATCAATAACCACCCAGGTAACTCCCTTTAGAATGTACTTAAAACTTGCTTGTAATTTCTTTAACAGCTACTAGATTTGATACTTCTTGGTGTAGTGCTGATGAGTCTGGTTTCATCATATTTCTTCATGCCACCCTCAATACGAAGAGGGATGGAAATACTTGGATTCTCATGATTTAAATGCGTTAATCGAGTTAATATAATGTACAATATACAATACCCAGGGTTAAACTTGTTCAATATCCACAGTGCAGTCATTCGAAATTGTTCTAGCGTCTTTACTGTGGACTTTAAAGTTTTTTCCAGTGGGTAATTACCAGCATAAAGGACAATCTCAAAAACATTTTTTTCAACCAAACTAAATTTGAACAAACTCAAAAAAGTGAAAGTAGCTACACAACGAGGATGCAACGGATTGATTTCTTTTGTATGAATAAACCAATCTTATTGCAAGATTTTTGACTCACCAATCTTCATTATAAATGTTACTTTTTGAGACTGTTCGTAATTATTATATGGATATACTTGGATTGTTTTCAAAATTTGTTATTTCTAATTTTTGCCATATTCCAATAACCAGATGCCATATTCCAATGGCCAGAAACTTACTCAAAGTACTTGGCAACGACATTAGAACAACTTTTTCTACGTTGATTGTTCTAGCGTCTTTACTTTGGATTTTGAAGAAGTTTTTGCGCACTGGGATTAGTAATTTTTTATATATACGTATCCATATATACTGCACCATTAGGATGCTTAGAAATTTGCACTGTGAAAAATAAATTCTTTAAATGAAAAGTTGTTCTCTCAAAATGTTTCAAAATTCAAGCCTTACTGTGACTGCCAGACATCACCCGTAGAGGAGCTTTTTAGTATAGTTTTCAGCTACAAAGCGCTCCTCCACAGGTACGCCACAGTAATGTTTCTGTTCCTGCTAAATTCCCTTTTGACCCCATTAATGTTGGGTAGGGTGCAATTTTACTTCTATTTAAATCGGAAGCCGAAGCTTGTTAATATAGGCTGAACATCCGAGTTACCCTATAAAGTGAAAACGTTCGGGTTTGCAATGGTTTGGTCATTTCGCGGGAAAAAACTTTACCATATCAGGGAAAATTTCATTGGGAAAAAGTTTCTTTTCAGCTGAAATTGTATAACTTTCCCTCCTAAAACGGCGTATACTACCGTATCAGACAAATCTTTGACGGGGAAAATTAGAAAGTCGACATTTTAAAGATTCCGATGTTTTTAGGCCTGTTTTATTTTATCATGTTTTTTGGTTTTTTGGAATAAACTTTCGCGGTTTACAATAATTTGGACATTTCGTGGGAATAAACTTTCTCATTTGGCCAATTTCACCGTGTTTTTAGAAAAAGAAATGCCGCGAAAGTTTATTCCCTCAAAGTAAGCGCTCCCTCCCTACCCCAGGAAAAAAATATCACTAAATGTCCCTGTGGAATAACCGTCCTCCCCCCTCCTCCAAAAGGGACGCTCAAACAAATTTATCGCAAAAAGGTTGGCACTTAATTAAACAGTAAATATAAAATACAAACATGCTTTTGTTTTTTGCTCATAGGCATCTTTACATTTTGTTGCTTATCAAGTTCCATCTCAAAGTGTTGATACTGGGATATACTTTGTTGTTATTCCGCATCGTCGCGATTATAACTGCAGTATGCTTTGTTGGAAAACAAGTTTGAAGAATGTGGTATCAGTATAGTTTCAATAAGACCTTTGCAACATTGCATTTTTTTATTTCTTTATTTGACTCAAATAAATAAGTGCCCCAAGATAATCTTATCATCACTGCTGAGATGAGAAGGGATCTTTTAGCATCGCTTCAGAATTTATAGGAGTTCGAGTGCAATGTAATTGCCCGCAACCTAACACCATTTTAATATACTTTAATGTCAGAACCTTTCACGGATTTTTGGATAAATCCGCGAATGTTTGTTCCCGTGCGAAAGTTGCTTAAGTGGTCCAATCGCGAATATTTCTTGTATAGTCCAACCGCAAAAGTTCATGTTGAGAAATTTTCTTATATTTATCTAAATACTCCCAAACCTATTGACAACCCATACCTATTGACAGCCCATACCTATTGATAACCCACAACTACTCGATAAATAACTAAGCAATCACCTTGTTAGTGTCCAACGAAT
The DNA here is from genome assembly GCA_032360805.1 of Neoturris breviconis. Taxonomy (NCBI): domain Eukaryota; kingdom Metazoa; phylum Cnidaria; class Hydrozoa; order Anthoathecata; family Pandeidae; genus Neoturris; species Neoturris breviconis. Next base: position 7,389 of record JAULBZ010004648.1, on the reverse strand, counting down.
GGAAGAATCTTACATTGCTAGTTATCTTTGACTCTCAGCAGTATATAGACAACCTAATTATCAGGGATTGTTGTCTTAAGCCATGGAAATGATGTTGATTATAGAGATTATTGTTTTGGTAAAACATTCAGAATATGTCTACCTGCATACACTAATAATAAATAAACTCTCCAACCAAATCCTCTTCTTCTTCTTCTTCTTCTTTTTTTTTGAGGGAGGAGGGGGGTTATTTATGTTATTCCTGTTCTGCTTGAGATTTAGTTTCCATATTTTCGGATTTTTCATCTTAATCTTGGATCATTTTGAATAAGATCATTTTTATCCTCGGTAACTAAGGATGATTTGCCCTTAGCAAAGAAATATTTGACAGGTGGTAAAAAAAAATGAATTTTTTTTTTCTAGATATATTTGCCGGAAAAACTTCCGGCAAATTTTTCATCTAAGAAATTTTTTTTGCACTGCATATATTGTCCATCAAGAAAATATTTATGCAAAAATGTTAATTATGTGTTGACTTAACTTTCTGGAAACTTTCAACACTATGGTGCTGTATCATCAACCTCTCAAATAAAATATGAGACAAATTCCAAATTTTAACATGCAATAAACACCCCAAGTAAAACATAACTAATGTTAACGATCTCAGAATATCCAAGAAAAAATCTTAGGTCTTTTGGCAAACTCGACAAATTTTGTTGTTTCTAGCAGCCTAGTACCCAGGCTTTTGGAACAAATTCGAATTTTTGTTCTGCTTGACTTGCTAATCAGATTTTAAGACTTTTTGTCTTAGTTGAAATTCTATGTTATTGCTCAAACATTCTCGCGGGGAAATAAAACAGGAATATCGATGTTTCTTTGCAAACATTGAGACCAACTCTAAATTCTAATCTAAAGACGCAATTTAGACTTATTGTTAGAGTTCGCGCATGCGTATATAAATAACACTCCCCTTTTTCTGTTTTCCCCTTATCCATTTTAGCAGCAGAGCCTTCCTTCAGGCAAAAATAAAAATATATTTTTTTTTTTGAAAATATTTTTTTACCACCTGTCAAAAATATGGTTGCTAAGGGAAAATTATCCCTAGTTACCGAAATAAATTTTTTCAGCGAAAAAATCCTAGATAAATTGTATGAAAAGTCCCGAAATATTTAGTCATATAAGCCATTCGTTCAAAAGTTATGAAAAAAATATGAGGGGCGGAGGAGGGGGCTAAAATATTCCCTCCCCTCGGCCTGAATAGGGTTAACTCTATTCATACCGTGTTGTCCAATGCTGAATTATTCTGGGTCGCGATGGCTATAAAAATGGGACGACGAATCGTTTTAGAAATTTCATAAAAAATTGAAAAAAATAATGAAAATACTCTTAGCATATTTTCTTTCTTGAAATGTATTACAATGAATTGAAAAACCAATTACAACAAAAAAAGTCACTAACGAAGGCTCTAAAAATCTTTGAGAACATTCCGACTGGTCGTAAAAAATGGTTCGAGATGTTGGAGTTTTCCGGGGTTCCAGTTAACGGGTGGTTTTTATAAGGAACTATTACAAAAGGTTTAAGGGACTGGAGAAAATAGTTCGAGAAAATAAGAGTTTGAGTTATCCGGTGTTCGAGTTACCGGGAGTATACTGTATGTTCTTATTTTTATTATTATTCTGTTATGCTTCTAAGCAAGTGTTCTTGTACAATTTTAATTTTGAGTAGTAAGTAAAATTCTAACCTCGTTTCCGGACCTTATTGCCTTTTTGAAATTCGGAGAGCAGCAAGGAAATTTCTAATAGATACTAAGATTCCCTAGACTGATGAAATTAGTCGCGGCAATTGCTAAAGCCTATTGTTATTGACACAGACGGCTTTCACCATATAGCAATGTAATCAGGTGTCGTCCGGTCGTTTTCAATAGAGACCGATCACTAGGGCCGTAAATGTAGTAAGGCTAAAGATTCCCCAAAAGCGAGCTTGATAAAATCGACTATCTTGTCTCGATTTGCATATACCTTAACAGTCATGCTTTTGCTCTTTTCGTATCTTTAGGGGGAAGAGTAGGATAAATGTGCAAGTCCGCACTATAAAAACATCGCATCATCACACCAATCTCATTTCCATGCTTTTATTTTAGCAGCAACCCTAATCTTTTACCCTATTGCTTGGGTTATCTTGACCGGTCAGTAAACCCTACTCTGCAGTATCAAATACGTGGGGGTAGGAATAAGCGGAGGGGGAGGGTCCAAATTTGTTAAGCGGGGTTGGGATATTGGAATAAGGGTGAGGGGTGCAAAATTTCTGTAAAACATGATAACAATGATACTTTATTATCGGTAACTCCGGAGTTTGTGTATCAGGTAGTTGGATAGAGACTAGTCGATTAGTTCATTTATTCTAATTTGGCGTTATTTTGTACGGGTATTTTAGTTTTTTTAGCGAGTTGGCTGTGTTGAGTTCCAAAACTTAATAAACGTCCCCTAAATAAGAGATTTGATACTGCGGAGTACTCAAGTCTTCAATAATAATATAGTGTAAATATTTTGATATTCTATGATATTTAGTTTTTAACTAATTCCACAAAATATTTATCAAAACAACTTATGTTTTATCAGCCTACACATTTGTACATAAATGTCAGTTAGCCTACGTTTGTAGACGATACGGAACCGTTTATGTAACATACACAAGTCCGATTCTCTTTAAATTTTAAAAAAAAGTCAAAAGGGGCTGGGGACGAGCTTGCTATGTACCCACACATTATATTACAAACGAGGTTTATATAAATAAAAACACATTTTTTTTACACAAACACAGTGGTGAGGACAGTTATCCAAGTTTAAGATTACAAACACACCCACGTAGTTTAACTTAGCACTGTGGTTAGCTTGCACCCGATAACATTTATGTATCTTACGAATGTGTTGTGGTCTACTTCTGCACTCCCACTCTTATTTATTGGCACGAAAAACTCCGTATATAGCAATATACTGTCCATATACGTACTTATTCGTTACCGTATATACTGAATAGCTATTAAAAAACGTTAAGATATGACTGCTGGCACGATTCTACTTTTGTTTTGTATGTCTTTGTCGTAGGAGTTATTTTTTCATTGTGCCAATAGATAGTAGCTCTACATTTATTTAACTTTATATGTTCAATGTGAAGATATGTAAAATATTGTTGTGATCGATAAAATATTGTTGTTGTGATCGATAAAATATTGTTGTAATCGATAAAAGTTGAAGAAGTCATAACAGTAAGGTTGATTTCCACAAGACAAAAAATTCGCCGCTAAAGCCAAAAGAAGACATTTCATTGGTAGAAATCAAACATGACAATTTCTATACCAATGTAATGTCTTCGTTTGGCTTTTTTGCGTATTTTTCGTCTCGTGGAAATCAACATTTGGCGAAAGATAAAGTGCAGCCTTGTGGACAAAAACTTGTTCAAAGTCCACAGTAAAGACGCCAGAACAATTTCTTCAGCGTCTTTACTGTGACTTTGAACAAGTTTTTCTCACTGGGAGGAATTTTTACTCCCGTCAATGCTTTATTTTCAATTATAGGCGTATTTGCCAATTTTTTACTCAGTTTTTCTATATCTTTCCAATGCTACTTTGAATTTTGATTTAGAACACTTTAAAACTTCATGATCCGCCAATGGCACCACCAACTCACGAGACTTTGGGCCTGATTTTCTGTGACGAAGTGGAAATTGAAACTTTCCATACTACCTCATAAAAAACAAAAGTTAATCGGTTACCGACTTTGCTAGTACTTTCTGTCTACAAGTGGAGAAAAGCAGAGTAATACAGTGTGAAAGATTAACAAATATATACGGTAACACGCAGTCCAAATACGGGAAATTACGGGATCGTATTCCGCTGTTTAAAGCTGTTTAAAGTTTTTGCAGAATCAAAAAGTTACAAAAGCAACCCTCGATAACATCCTTCAAGCACCCAGAAAAAACTTGTTCAAAGTCTGCAGTAAAGACGCTAGAACTTTGTTGAAAAGGTTGTTCTAGCATTTTTGCTGCCGACTTTGAACAAGTTTTACCTACTGGGAATAACTAAGGAACCATCTCGATAATAAAATACTGAGCCAACGAGCTTGCAATGGATTGGTTTATTCGTACCGAAGAAACCAATCCATTGAAAGCTCATTTATATAATTTTACGAAATTTTAAGAATGTCTCTAAAGTCATCGTGGTGGATCTTTGTGTAGTAACACCAGTTAAGTATAATATCGTCATATCTTTACAGAGAATACGAAATTGAAACAAAATCTTCAGATCTTTAAACAAACTTTTGTACCACTACATCCAGACTTGCAAATGAGGGAAAATTAAAGAACGTTGTTCTAACGTTATTTTGCTGACTTTGAACAGGTGTATATTATATTTTATTTATCTACTAAAAAATAAAATAAATTAAAAAATTAGTCTAAAATATTGAGAAAAGGAATGAAAAAACACTGCGGTATTGACTGTTGAACTAAGGAGAGCTGTAACTGAAAACCTGTTATCAACCGGACTATAGAGCGACTCCGTTATTAATCATATTGCAACAACTAGAAGAAACACACGCTTATTTATCTCTTGCAAATACAATTTCTCTCAACTTTTTCAAATCGTATCTAATTCCCAAGGTGATGTTTCTGCGATGCTAAAGCCATTGCTAAAGTGAATCAGTATACTACATTTCTACGAAAAGTGTGAAAAATTCTTCTAGCCGCCGCGTCTATTTATTTTCAAAAAAAACAAAAAAAAAAACAAAAAAAACAAAAAAAACAACAACAACAACAACAACAAAATACCATCTAATAATCCCCTTCTTCTTGTTCTTCGTAGCTACTATCTGTGTTTAACCTCCCTCATGAACAAGAAAGAGAAAGTTCTCATAAAGACTTTAATATGTTTGGTCCCGTGAATAGCATCATTTGAACACACAACACTTGTGTATTAGCAGTGCAGAATTTAACTAAGGTAATTTAGCTAATTGAATATAGCAACATCTGTGTAGATTTATCTATTGGCAATTTATCCCCGCCTCCATTATCTCTCTCTATCTCTCTCTTTTCACTTTCAAGCGGGGGGTATAGTCACCCCCCCACACACATACCCACATATTATTCAAACTAATAAATTATTTAAAAGATGCTTAATCTGTGATCTTTTGAGGCAGGAAAATGTACCATCTAACAGTAAAAAATGAGCTATTTTCAGGACTTAGATGCACTAAAATTGCATCAGCTCACACCAATGAAGATAATTTGGAATGTCTGTACCCCCGAAAATTTGACAAAAAGAGGTCTTAGATGTCGTGCAACCGTTTTTGTATTGGTGCTTAGTGCCAACAGTACTTTAGAAACTGCTAACGTCATCATACTGATTAAACAATTGAGTTTAGAAGATTTTCCAATTATTTTTGAACAATTGAAATAATTGAAATAAAAGTACGGAAAGAATTTTCATGAACATTTTATATTTGTCAAAATTTATCGGCAAATTCTTTAGTTTATATTGTTCTAAAAAGTCATACCAGTTATAGATCGCAAATAATGGAGGATTCTTTGAATATTTTTTTCTCCAAAATGTTCTTCTTCTTGTTTTTAAACTTAAAACATAAAAAGTGCTTCATTTTTTGGTATTTGTGACCTTCAAAAAGGGCATTGTCATGGGACATTGGGACGGAGTTCAAAAGTTGTCTAAAAGATAAAAACTCTGAAAATATCAACTACATAGCGCATTTCATTCAAATGAAATTCAATCAAATGGGGAAAACGACCAGAACGAGTCTCTTGAGATTTATCTCAGAGATTTATCCAGTAGACTTAAGACTCGACAAATTCTGCTATCTCTGGCAACCTAGTACCCAGGCTGGAACATATTCGATTTTTCGTCTCTTTTGTCGTGCCACCTAAAATTTAAGGCTTTTTTATCTAATTAAAAATTTGGAATTTTTGCTCGAGTTTTACATTGTCTCAAATATTTATGAGTACTTGAAGTCTGTAAGAAATACTCCCGTCTGCTTGTCGAACCCAGCGCACCGTGTCTGTGTAAATTTAGGATGACACAACCTCATTCGAGACAAAATGCCATGGGAACAAAGTTGCAGCGGGCATAAATAAGTGGAAACATTTACCCGAATATTTGTTTTGTATATGCTGTGCAATGACTGACTGTTTTAGATTTTTATTTAGATGATAATAAATGTCTTAAAAATTAATTTCATTGCGAGTCGTAAGACATTTAAAATCTCGATTCAACTGCACAGGACTAACATTTCAATGTTATTTTTGCGCGCCACGGCAATATCAAATGCGTTGGTTTCTTCCGCAAAAGATTATAAATGAAAAACATAGTATTTGTTTATCTAAATCCTGTCTCTACCTAGCCATTGACATAATGTGTGTAGAAAACGGAACCTATTGCTACCATTAGGAATTTTAAACAGAGACTAAATCTGATGAACGTACTATATTCAGGGCTCGAAATAACAGCCGGCCATCGCTGTGGAGGAGAGATTGTTCAGAATATTTTCAGCCAAGTTGGCTGAAAATATTCTGAAAAATCTCTCCTCCACAGTGATGACCGGCTGTTATTTCGATCCCTGATATTATTAAAGTTATATACGGCCCTCTGCAGAATTCTACAGCAGACTATATAAAGGGGTAAGTTCGCGTCCTTAGGTCTCTGCTTTCGTAATTTTGGTACGCAAGATAAAGATTCTGATAAAGACTCAGTTGTCCAAATCAGCTACGGTATAAAACATAATGCGGCACCGGGCGGATTCTGCTCTCCCTTAGCATAAATAGGGTTAAAACTTGTTTTGAAATGTTCTTGCATGCGTCAGTAGCTATCTATACGAACTCTGATTTGTAAAAGGTTATCGCGAAATGGGATATGCATAAGACCATAGACAATCATCCAAAATTCTCCCTACGTAATCACATTATAATTTTTTATTTATTTATTCTTTCTTTCTCTTTTCTTCTCTTTCTTTTGCTTGTTTATTTAGCGGAGAATGCTCAGTGGACAAAAGTCAGCAGTAAAGACGAGAGCTAGCGTCTTTGCTGTGGACTTTGAACAAGTTTTTGTCCCCTGGGAAAGGAGTAACATGCTATCCAAGATTATTTTCTACTTCTCTATACTTCATCTTAATCTATTTTTAATCGAACGGGATAAACAATCATATATTAAGTATTAACTTTTAAACTTTAAAAAATTTATAGGGTGAGAAAGAACTTAGTGACATAGATAACAATATCGAGCAAAAAATAGTTAGCTTAAAGGTACAAAATCACCCTGAGATGTTTTTTTCACATTTTCCCTTCTGTAGTCTAGATGAAAGTTCATATTGTTACTAACATATTCTGAAGATTTGACTCCATAAGAATGAA